>JAPMLY010002757.1:7500-27500 GCA_026401115.1 Tetraselmis chui
GCGGAGGGCGTCTAGCCCTTGCATTATACAAAAAAATGTCCAGTTCCATCTGCGTGTTGTTCTTCCGGTTTCGGAATACCCACGGATAATACAATGGGGGTGCGGCACATGGAACATGTTGGTCCCGATCAAGATATGCGTCTCCTTCAACTGATGAGAGGATAGCGGGAGCATCTTCCGTGAGCAAGTGCCGCATCGCTCAATGGTAAGCGATCGCCAACTCCTCCGATGTCATTTGATTAGGAGGATGAGACTCGAATCCGTCCGGCCATGTTTCGTACGGGTCACTATCAATTTGGCATTTACGATAGCAAAAAACCAACTAACAACAAAGCAAGGTGAGCCAATCATCAAAGTTACACCTCATAGACAACCCCAAGCATATATTATCGCGCGGGCTTAGAGCTATGCCGCAGACTATGTTGTAAGTAAAAGTAAAGATTCTTACAAGAAAAGGAGTTGAAACACCAAGCAAAGAGGAGCAAGGAAGAAAGAGCCCCACATGCTTAAGCCCGAGGACCATTAAGGCATGCCACAACATCAGCAATGCCCTCCTGCAAAGCGTCGCGAAGACAGGAACCCAAAGTGCCATGAAGTGTGCCGTAAGTCATCGAGTACCATCCTTTCAGCGTGACGCGTACCCTACGCGGGCGGGCAAAAAGAAATGCCCCATAGTACGAGGGTGATATGGGTAATATATTTTTTCCTCTTTTCATTTTTATTTTTTTTTGGTGCTGGTCTCCAATTAAACATTTTTGTTTGTAAGAGAGTTTTGATATTGTGATATTGGTCAAGCACAATATGGGGCATCCTTGGATAATTTCGGCCAGCGACGTGGCACGCTACGGTGATATCGTACATGTGTCATCCTTATCCTCAAAATCCGGTATGCAGATGTTGTTATAGGGGATATTGCCAGTTAGTAGTTTAGTGAGGTACTTAGGTGGTTAGGTGGTTAGGTAGTTAGGTGGTTAGGTAGTTGACCAACACATGATTATATCCTCGTACATGTCCTCGTATACATGCGCGTTCGCTGGGGAGTCTTGGCCAACAATAACTACCCGCACCGCTACAATTAGCTAGTTAGTAGTTAGGTACCACAGTTTCGCGCCGATTCATATATTCTGTGGACTGCATCAGACACTACCGCGAAAAACAACATAGATACGGTAATTGATATTAAAACGTGGCCAAGAAGCAATTTAATTAGTAAGGATTACTGAGCTTGTGCTGGTAGCAACACGGAATACCTGCGTTCAAATTTTCGAGATTTCGCGATTTACTGTAGTAAACTACTTATTTCCTTATTATGGATTTTCGGTATTGAGTGGACGGGCAGCCGTGAGTCTCATTTTACAACAATCATAAGACGCGCCAGATGAGAGTCGCCGAGCAAAATTATTTTCTCACGCTCACCACCTTTCGTCCGTACCAGACGATGGCAGGTACTCGAGCGCTACAATCATAGACTCTCCCAACAACCCACTTACCTCGCGGTGCTATTGACGACTCAAGTACCCACCCGCAGTTGGCCCCAGAACGCTACCCAACCCGTGTGTGCTGTAGTCCTCTCCTCGTAAGTAATTCATCGTCTACGAGTTCGTTGCAGAATGCGTCCAGTCAACCACTTTTTAATTGCTCTGCTGTCGCTTTGCCTACTGGGGGCGGCGGTGACAGCGTCTTCGGCGACTTCGCAAGACCCCCCTGCTTCCGCGGTACCTGATGATGGTGAGGGGCTTTGTGGTCCCAGAACAGGACCGTCCGCCGTCGCGGCGTCCAAGGAATCCCTACATCCGCACTCGCCGTCGTCTGGCAGTAAGAGTGAGCACTACGCGAATACCTGGATGGACCCGTCCGACGTTCCTGTATGCAAGAAACACGCCGATGCTTATCCTACCAAGCTGGTCACCAAGAAAATGGGCGGTGTCGATATTGTCCTTGGTGTGTTTGCAAGCCAGCACGACCGCCCAGGCAGCAGCGAAGGCTTTGGCTCCTCCGGTTCCGACTCTTCCGCAAGCTCAACGGCCACGCTGCGTCATCCCGCCTCATCCAGCAGCAGCGCCGGCGGCGGGTTGTTACTGATTTTCCCCGTGCCAGTTCAACTGGCTCCCCCCCAAGGCGCCTTTCTTCTACTCGGCCGAGGCTTGAAGCAAGAGGCGGACGATAACGATGATACCGTTGGCAGTTTGAGCGACGCACTAGTTCTCTTCATCAGTTCCTACCTCGACAAGTCGGCGGCTATAAACGCTTGGGACCGGGACTTAGTGACGGCGGTTGGCCTCACAGTCGACAACACCGGCAACATCTTGACCTTTACCGTATTGTTTGGGGGCCCTTCGGATCAAGTAAGCACCCTGACTGCGCGTTCGGTCGCGCTGGTGGGGGACGAAATCTTTATCGCCGAGTTGACCGACGAGGGCTACACCACGTCCGAGGTCAGCGACGGCAGTCTGGTGTTCGATCGAGCGGCGGTTGGGAACGAGTTGGAACAGCTCCGGATAAATTTGGGGAAGCCCGCGGCAGAGCAGGTCAACGGGCGTCCTCCTTACGTGCCGCCGTTGGCGCCACTGACAACTTTGACTTCAACCCTTGCTGAGACCCCCACCACCGTAGCAGCGACAACCACTACTGCCGGGGCCACCACTTCAGCAGCACCAACAACTTCAACCCCTGCTGAGACCACCACCACCGGCGCAGCGACGACCACTACTGCCGAGACCACTACCACTGCAGCAGCACCAACAACGTCAACCCCTGCTGAGACCACCACCACCGGCGCAGCGACAACCACTACTGCCGAGACCGCCACTACTTCGGCAACACCAACAACGTCAACCCCTGCTGAAACCACCACCCCGGTAGCAGCTACAACCACTACTGCCGGGGCCACCACTTCAGCAGCACCAACAACTTCAACCCCTGCTGAGACCACAGCCACCTTCGCAGCGACAACCACTACTGCCGGGGCCACCACCGTCGCAACGACCACCACTATCGCCGACACCACCACTTCAGCAGCAACAACAACGTCAACCCCTGCTTCTGAGACGACCACCACCGTCGCAGCGACCACCACTACCGTCGAGACCACCAATTCAGTAGCACCAACAACTTCAATCCCTGCTGAGACCACCATCACCTTCGCAGCGACCACTCCAGCCGAGACCACCACCGTCGCAACGACCACCACTATTGCCGACACCACCACTTCAGCAGCAACAACAACCGCTGCCCCCTGCTGTGTCAAGGATGCGACGGCCACGGAGGGGTGGGTTTTTGGTGGCGGAGGCGAAAGTTGCGATACTGCTTGTGACAACTATTCCACGGGCTGGACGTGTGACGTGGACGAGCTTCATTCGATTGTTAGCGAAGACACACTCTGGGCAGCCCGAAAGGCAGTCCTGGACTGCGACTTTCCTAACGGTGACTGCGAGATCGAAGGGGCGACTGTTTATGTGCACACTCCTCACAAATACCCTCCTTTTGCTGGTTCTACAGATTATTATATTAGTACCCAACCTTCTAGCACCTGTCCTGCTGTGTCCCAGTCAAATGTTTCACGCCGGCTGTGCTACTGCAAAGCACCGTAGTGACCTGGTAGTAGTGTCAAACAATACGGTGTCACCGAACTAAGAAAGCGCTGGGATGTTGTGGTTACTGCCGCGCGCCTTCCTTGTCATCATCGCGCTTTGTAAATTTGTTAAGGCCGCCATCCAACCCATTTGTGTGTATTCGATGCACAGCGATGATGCGGTGGCGGTGCATGACCCGCACAGTAGAGTTCAGAAGGGGCCGTTGGTGTAAAAGAATCGGTTGCTTGCTGCCCAATATTATCCTGGCATGACCTGCTTCATGGCTGCAGCCCCGCCCATCTGTCCGCCGCCATGACGAGCAGCAGTTGCGACTGAGCGTCTCCTTCCGATTTCATCATTCCCCGCAAATTACAAAAAAAAACTTCCTTTCCTATTTCCCTGCCGCCTCCCCCAAACTGGCCTCGCGGCTCAGTCTAATGGACTTTACTAAATTCCTATTCACGCACGCATCTTCACCGCGGTTTATTGCGCTTCGCTGTCTACATTCGCTCATACACAACAGGCGAATGCACACACATTAATCCTTGAATCATAGCAGCAGCACATTCTTAGAATGTCCTGTGGTAAAATGTTGTGATCCGCAAAATGATTGAATAAGCATGTCACTAGGTTACTAAGCCCTATTGTAAAAGTCAATAGTATTCGGCAGGTGGCATTGTCGTCATTGCAATAACCCTAAGCAACACACGAGCGCGCTCATTCAACAGTTTCCGCAAATGAAACACATACATACAAAATGCGGCAAAACAGACAGATGCATTCATACACATCCAGACACACAAAAGACAGGACACCTGCACATCCTCACCGCGGCCATACGCACAATCATGTTCACAGCCTCCGTAGTATTCATTACGTGTCAATGTCGTCATGAAAATAACCCTAAGCAACACACGAGCACGCTCATTCAACAGTTTGCGCAAATGAAACACATACATACAAAATGCGGCAACACAGACAGAAGAATAAATACACCTTCAGACACACAAAACATAGGACACCTGCACATCCTCACCGCGGCCATACGCACAATCATGTCTGCAATCTCCACCTTCACATGCGCTTTTAATCTGCACACATTATTGAACGCAAGAATCACAGGTTATTCCCACGATACCCCCCAGGCACCCACACATAGCTGAGATACACACACACACACACACACACACACACACACACACACACAAATATGCACACACACTCACATATAAAGCCTACACATGCACACACACACGCGCGCATATATTCATACACACGCATTTGCGTAAAATTAAACAAGCCAGCACGCACACGCACACATACATACACACACAAACACACACACACAAACACACACAAACAAACACACACACACACAAACACACACACACACACACACACACACACAGTGTCACATACAAATCTAGCATACAACCATACTTACAACCACACACACACACACACACACACACACACACACACACTGTCACGCTCACATATTAAGCCTACACATGTACACACACGCGCGCGCATATATTCATACACACGCATTTGCATACAATTAAACAAGCCAGCACACACACACGAACGCACAAACACACATTCCGACAAACGCAGACGAGCAACTGAAGAGTGAAGCTGCAGCTTTTGTGAACAGACAGAAAATGCTCATATACGCAAACATTTCATAAACTTGCTTCACAACGAAATGTTTTCGGGACAGTTTATTGAATCGAATGCCGTTTAACTGGTGAGCTTTGTCTTTAACTCATTTTGTTTGCTACGACCGCTGATTCGAGGTCAGAGCGTTCCAAATCCAGTGAATATTGGTTGTTCTCATTTTGCTACGCACGCAATAATCCTTTGCGACGTTGATTTGGATATATTTCACCCATCCTAATGTCATCTTCTTAATAATGTCTTGCGTCAGTCATTTAAGGCTGCCCACAACCAATGAAGTTTTATACGTATCGCCGCGGGACGGATAACAATAGTAATTCGATATGAGTGATGGTGGTATCGCTCAATTTGGAGCCGAATACAGTGATATGATTGAAATGCCTGCATGGGTGACTGACAGTGCATAAGCTTTGGAGAGCGCGCATATCATTTGCTTATTCATTTCGTTGCGGTAATGGGAAGGATGGCTCTCACAATGAGCATTGCGTTAGATTTGCTCACAACTTGTTCACGATTGTATGTTGAAGCCCAGTTGCAAGCTGCTCGTGCTTTGAATTCTGAACATAGAGGTACCCAATACCCAATGTCATTACCGCATTATCAATCAAGGTGCCCGATACTTATCACTGCGCAGTGAATTTGTAATACCATGATTATAAGCAGTTTTGTCATTTTCAACCATGGCCGGAGCAACAAGCATAGCACCATAATTTGCTTACTGATCCATTAGAATTCCATGCCTTTATCAGAAAGAGCATTTTATTTCCGAATGGTATCAGTAGATACGCATAGCCTCAAATCAGGTGCTCCTTCCCATACGACGCCATATGCATCCCTTAATTCCATTCATGGCGCGGTCGTTGTTTTTTGTACGCGAATTTGCGGAAATTGTACTATATTGAGCGCACATGGATAATGATTAGACGGGTTCAGGGCCAAGTATCACGGAAAAGATTTAGAAATGACCAGACGCGCTTCAGTGGACCTCAACAGCCTTGAGTTGCTGCGGTATATGAAATGCGATGTAAGGCGCAATTAGGTGAAGTTTGTACGGCCGGTTCTTAGGTGAACTTTGCCACCATCCGCAAACGATGAGATGAAGGGCGCAAACCTATTAGCTGTGTATATGCGGAAATGATACACTTGTGTGTGTGTACGTGCGTGACTGTGTGTGTGTGTGTGTGTGTGTGTGTGTGTGTGTGTGTGTGTGTGTGTGTGTGTGTGTGTGTGTGTGTGTGTGTGTGTGTCTGTTTGTGGGCGCGGGCATGTTTGTTTGTGCGTGCGCGTACGTGTGTGTGTCTGTGCGTGTGTGTGTGTGTGTGTGTGTGTGTGTGTGTGTGTTTGTGTGTTTGTGTGTCTGTGCGTGCGTGTGTCTCTGTTTGTCTGTCTGTGTGTCTGCGTGTTGGTTGACTGTGTGAATGTACGTATTGTGCAATGCACGAGTCTCTTTGTTCGTGTGTTTGCCCGTTTCTATTTTCGTAGGTCATTGTGTGTCCATATGTTAGCTGGCTCACATGAATATATGTAAATGCATGTTACTTGTGTATCAATGCTTTAGTGTTTGTGTGCGTCCTTGCTATGTGTGTTTTTGTTTTTGTTTTTTTTTTTTTTTTTTGGGGGGGGGGGGGGTAAAGGTGCTCGAGATGTTGCTGAATGAATTAAGTGAATCGTCCGTGATCTTTCTGTTAGCCAGTCTTCTTTATTAGCCCTTACCACATGACACCATGCTTCAAACAAACTGAACTGTTTGAATCGATCACGCTTCGTCTTGCTTGTCGGGCATCGAGCGACGGAGCGACACGGAGCCAATGCTGCCTCAATCGGGGGCGATGTGCTGCGAACCAATAACTTGACTAACCTGTTTCGAATTCTTACAGGAGGGCGGGGGCGGGGGCGAATGCATAGACAAATACGAATGCCAATGATAGAAATGGGGTGCAGCGGGAGGACACAATGAATGCAATACCACACCTGCACGTACGGTAAAGACGAGGAAGGTGTATGGCACGGAGACTTCGGAAAACAATATCGCGAGGGGAGCCGTCGAGGGATCGAGATCATCAACACGCAGCAGCAACAACAGCAGTAGCAGCATGAAAATGCAGAAACAAGAATGGAAGCAGCAACATCATCAAGTAATGATCATGCGAAACCAGCAGAAGCTGTAACATGCAGAGGCAATTGTAGAACGAGCAGCACAATGAGGAGCGCGTGATGAGTAGTATTACGTGAGAAATTATTTTCTCAAGTTTGGGAAACTGTGAAGTCATCTTCACTTTTACATAAGGAAACATACACCAAAACACACACACACACACACACACACACACACACACACACACACACACACACACACAATCACAGACACACACACACGCACGCGCGCGCGCACACGCACACACACGCTTACACAACCGCGCACACACACACACACACACACACACACGCGCGCGCGCGCGCACGCATCCCCCCCCCCCCCCCCCCCCCCCCCCCACACACACACACACTGGCACATGCACATACTTATAACCCCATATACATACACAAAATAACACACACACACACACACACACACAAACGCACAGGCATGCATGCCATGCTGCTGGGCGCCAGCTTGCACATGTTGCCCTTTGAATCAACATTTAATGAACCCTGCCTGTCATGCACATGGAACATGGCACATGTTGGTCCCGTTCAAGATATGCGTCTCCTTCAACTGATAAGAGGACATCTTCAGTGAGCAAGTGCCGCATCACTCAATGGTAAGCGATCGCCAACTCCTCCGATGTCATTTGATTAGGAGGATGAAACTCGAATCCGTCCGGCCATGTTTCGTACGGGTTGCTGTCGATTGGGCATTTACAATAACAAAAAATCAACAAAAAAGCAAGGTGAGCCAATCATCAACGTTCACCTCATAATGATATCAAATGGTACCAATGTTCAGGTGCGTACATATTGCGGGGCAAACATAACTCACCTCATTGATCGGATGCTTCCGTTCATGTATGTGCTTTGAAATTAAGGGCAAGGGGTGCCTGGTAGCGGTCTCCATGAGAAACAACGCTTTACGTTGTTGCGAGACGCGCCCAGCGGGACCGTCATCAATTGGGAGAGGGTGCAAAGTGAACTTCCGGGCCCTTTTTGCGGACACTTAAGGCACCTTCACGTATCCACGTGTAAAATTTTGCTCGACTCAAACCAAACTGCGTGAGAATGTTGCCCTGAAACTAGACTTGAAACCAATCTTACGAGCTATAGCAAGTGCCATTTGCTTGAATCTAGAGCATGTGATGACGGTCGGGAGAACGATGAATCATCCATATGAACTCGTCTACCTACCGATATCGCATGTCGCCCGCACAGCCGGCTAAAGAAGTGCGCCGTTGCCGTCAGGGCATGACAGGCGACAACCACGACTCCTCTCCATTTGACAAGGAGTCACAGTTTTCACACTAGTACGGAATAATCAGAGACCGTCTTCCGGGGCGCATGAGCGGAGTTCCTACCGCGCGACTTGCCGTTTTTTTTTCTTGTACCGACTACCGCCGACCCTCCCAACGAGGTCTGGATCGCTATTCCTTTCACCTCCCTAGTAGCGGACGAGCCAATACTATCGAGGCTGCACGGCCCTTACGGACTACAGGAGAAGCTTTAAGGGAAAATGCCGATTCCTGCGCGATGATGGATAGAAATAGTGGATACATGCGTCCTCCAGGCGAACATCGGCGTTACCCGTCGGGCCGGAAATAGGATGCCGACTAGCTGTGCTTAACAATTTGCATGTAACCATTGTTTCTACACGAACAATGCACTCGATGCCGTCAGTTGCCTGTGCATGAGCGCGTCTGCGTGCTAGGTCAGCAGCCAACAGTTGTTGCGAGAGCCCGATAGCGGGAGGCGCAACCACGTCGAACTAGATCACTCTTCAATGGCAACAGCAGCGCAAGAATCAGCAAAAAAAAAAATCACTTGTATATTCATCGCCACCAGCAGCCGTAGCACCGGCCCCCAAAAGAGACACATGAGCAAGCAGTAGCAAGAATAGCAGGTGCACACTAACCTGCAGCAGCAGCAGCATCAACTACAGCAACAATAGCGGCAGCAAATAACAATGTTTGAGTATTAGCATGAAATCATTAGGAACAACGCTAGCTACACAAGTGGGAGCAGTAGCAGCAACGACGCAAACCACATGCATACTTTGACTGTCAGCGTGTCTATGATACCTTCGCGAATGTTCGTGCGTGCGCGTGAGTGTGTGTGTGTGTGTGTGTGTGTGTGTGTGTGTGTGTGTGTGTGTGTGTGTGTGTGTGTGTGTGCGTCTGTGTGTGTGTGTGTGTGTGTGTGTGCATGTGTCTGCAGGTGTGTGTGTTTGTGCATTAGTGCGCGTCTGTGTGTATAGTAGCAGCGACAAGAACAAATATTGAAGAATAATCATAACAAAGAACAATGTGAGCTAACAAGCGGAAGCATGAGCAGCAACGTTATAAACCACATGCATGCTTTCTCTTTCGGCATGTCAATGATACCACCAGTGCGTGCGAATCTGTGTGTACATGTGTGTGCATGTGAGTATGTGTGTGTGTTTGTGTGCGTGTGTGTGTATATGTGTGTGTGTGTGTGTGTGTGTGTGTGTGTGTGTGTGTGTGGGTGGGTGGGTGTGTGTGTGTGTGTGTGCCTTGCATCGATAATTCACAAACACAAGCATCGATAATTCTAGAGTTAAAAGTTGGAGCAAAAGCACAAACATGCAGCAGCTGCAACAGCAAAGCCAGCAGCAACATCAACAAGCGGCAGCAACAACAGCAAAGTCAGCAATAAGCATCAATAACAGCAGCAACATGAGTTGTGCGACTGTACATGCAACACAAATGTGGCGATCATCGTTGCAAAGGGACATGGGACCAGCACAACGATACGAAATGCATGTTACAGCTAAAGGTAGTTGGTCCTGAGGTTTTATTGAGGTGGTATACACCACAGCTCACCCCCCTCACAACAGCATTGTTATCTATTTATGAAGTGCGTGTAAATCACGCCTACGCGCCCCCCCACCGGAACACCCCCCAGCTAGAGCCGCCCCCCTCCTGCAACTTGTGCTCCAATCTGTCATATTAATTTTCTATATCCCGTGCTCCTCGTGGGAAACAATTCCTTACTCTGCCCATTGCGCCGTGTCCAACTCCATCCCCAAACGGCTAAGGGAGTGCATAGCAAACGATGGAGGAACAACTCACTATTAGGGTAAATTTAGGGTTTCGGATAGGTTGGCATGCAAATCAACACAATTTTGATAATTCGAGTTTCATCCAACAGTTGGACGTTTTCAAAATTCCCGTACAGCGGCGGGAGACCGCAAAACTTGGCGAAACTTAGCGGGAACTCGTCAAAACTTTGTTCTTCGCAGCCGAGACCGCCAACCGCGCCAGCGCGCTGTCTTTTCCTCTTGTCGACCTTATTGCTCACGTCGGCTGCCGCCGTTTCGTAGCATGCCACCTTCTCCATGCGTACTCGCAAGGCGTTGGCGCCTCGTCCATGAAGCCGAACGATTTGGCAGCGCTCGTAAGGCCGCGCAGGAGTGTAAAGCAACCGTGAGGGTTGTCAAGAAGTGGTGCCGGCGCGCTAAAGCTACCGGGACAGTGGACGACACGCCTAGGGCGGGCAGGCCCCGAGCGCCCTTGGCGTCCCGAGAAGCCACCCTCCTTTTGAAGGTGGGTGTAAAGCGCGGCGATCAGTGCCCCCAACTTGCCAAGATGCTGCAGCAGAGGCTAGGAGAGACTGTGAGTGCTGAGACGGTCCGCCGGTACCTAAACAAGTACTTAGCGCGCCAGATGAGGCCGAGGAAGCGTGTTTCACTAACAGTCAAGCACATGCGCGCACGGCTATGCTTTGCCAAACAATGGGTACGGAAGTCATGGCACAATGTGGTTGTGACAGACAGCTAGTACTTTTGGCTGTCCAATAAGGGGCCCGGGAACAAGGAGTGGGTGCTTTTCGAGGATGAACCGCCAACCAAGGTGTCAGAGCAAAATTGTTTCAAAGTGCACGCGTATGGTGGTGTTAGCAAGTATGGCAGGACACCTTTGTTTGTGACAGTGGGGAGCAGCGGCGTTAAGGGAAAGAGCAAGGGCGTAAACGGTGAGGTGTATCTCACCTTGTTGCAGGAGCACCTTATACCCGCGTGTGAGGCTTTGATGGCAAAAAGGCCCTCGGCCGAGGCGCAACATCAGTGGATTTTTCAGCAAGATAACGCTAAAGCTCATGCTTGCAAGAAGGTTAGGAATTGGCTTTCGTCTCAATCCGGCTTTCAAGTGATGCAATGGCCTGCCAAAAGCCCTGACCTTAGTTGGATTGAAAACATGTGGGGTATTGTGTCGAGTAGATTACAAAAAAGATTGGACTTGTCCCCGCGCAATTTTGAGGCGGCCATACAACACGAGTGGGAAACAATTCCTTACTCTGCCCATTGCGCCATGTTCAACTCCATCCCCAAACGGCTAAGGGAGTGCATAGCAAACGATGGAGGAACAACTCACTATTAGGGTAAATTTAGGGTTTCGGATAGGTTGGCATGCAAATCAACACAATTTTGATAATTCGAGTTTCATCCAACACTCCTCCACAAAAGTCCGGACATGCATTATGTTAAGCATAAGCTAGTCAAGAACACGCTCCCCTCTCACCACGTCAAGCACGACGATACCCGAGTACCACCCAATTGTAGGAGAGCCGAGAAGCAAGCAGTAAGCCGCCATCCGGGGTGGTTAGACCTCAGCTTAAAGCGGGTGTTGTCGGTGGAGTTTGTCGAATTAAGCCCATAAACTCCCGAGAAATTGTCTGAACTGCACACGTCATTCTGAGCGCCACGCTTGGGCATTGCTCAAGCGCTCATACCAAGCTGCATACTTCTCTGTGTTCCACATAGCCGTATTTTTGGGGGGTTTTTGGAGGGGGTTTGGAGGCGTGGGTGCCGTGTTCAATGCGCGAGGTTTGGTTTGCGGGTGTGTGAATAGAGCACGGAAGTTCACGCCGCAGGCACGGGTGATTTTTTGGAAAGCAGGCGAGCAAAAACGCACATGACGCAGGTTTGGATAAACACTGCACGCTGTAAACATGCGAGGGCGATTGGCTTAGGGGAGGGGCGAGGTCCAACTTGGCCGTTAGGGACGCATCACGTTGACGGTGGTGTTTGGAATGCTTGGGTATGTGCTTGTGCCAACCACACCCGCCCCACGCGTGGCACGCGTCGGGAATTGGGCTCGGAGGTCAATAGGAATGAAGAATTAGTAAACATATACCGACAAACCCCGCACAAATCGTCGCAGGAGGTGAGCCGACTTCGATGGGTGTTGCTTGGCACTGCGGCTAAGCGGTGCCGGAATAGTTTGTAAATTAAGATAATTCATAACAAATCTATGTGTGAGATTTTGAACTCCGGAGTAGGTGCGTTCGACGCGCATTGAAAAGACGCGTTCAACGGTACATTGTATAAAAAGTTTTGACCATATATCAGGATGTTATGATCGCTTGAACATTGTTGCCGAAAGCGGCTTGCCCTTGGGTTGTGCGCATATCGGTGGTAAGTCTACATACGCGATTTCTTGCGTTTCCCCCACAGCGGCCTGCCCAACACCTCCTCCCTCCGTCGCCTATGCATGCTATTTGCGCGACCGTCGCATCAGCGTTCATATTGCGGCGTTGTGCGCCCGTTACCCATTTCGTCTACCAAGCACGGCGACTGTTTGAAAGAGCGTGCCGCACGGGTGCGGGCGCGATAACCCCAAGTACACATGCCCGGCAGTGTTCGAACTCGCCCCTCGCAGTTGTCGGTGCATTCCATTTTGCGCGCAAAAGCATTGCCTGGGATTTCAGGATATTTGTCAATAAAATCGACGCATGATTGCATTTTCTACTTGCGCAGGTGCGAAATCTTGTCCGGACTTTTGTGGAGGAGTGTACTATCATCTCAGAAAGTAGCGTTGAATAAATGATGACGGCGACGTCCACCGGACGCAGTGAGCGGCGCCATCTGCTATCGTCGCGCGTCTTGACTAGCGCGACCAGTCGAAAATATGAATTCACAGACACCGCTAATGAACTTGAAGTGCGCATTCTGTCATTTTAGATGTGTGCGTCCAGTCGAACGCCCGACTCTTCATCGATCGTCGCTCGGCAAGTGGTCCCCAACCTTAAGTTCATACTTAGCCCCTTATTTGTTACTCATAATATACGCGGATCTTGCCCCCCCCCCCCCCCAAATTACCGCATGATGCAGGTGAGTCGCGCTTCCCCCGCTGAGGCGACTGCTTGATGTGTATGTAGCGCCGCGTCATCGAGTGAGTAGGCGTAGGCTGTTTCGTCGGGGGTAGAGGTGACCGCGCGAATCGTTTCCATAGCAATTTCGAGTGCCGAGTTAGCGGCGGCCGTAAATACACCATAGCACGGCAAGTGTCGATGAGGAAATTCTCGAGTTATAAGTCAAAAAATTGTCGGCCACGTTTTGTCGAGGGTTCCACAGGCACGGGACTGTGATACCGGAGGGGGGTAGGCAGTCCGCGAACGTACGGGATGCGAAGTTTGTCCACTCTCTAGGGTCGATGTACTCTAGAGGGGTGTCTTTACTATCAACTGGTAGAGCGTCGTGGTCGCGTCGCCCACCCGCAGCTCTATCGAAATCGGTTGTGGGGATGGCTGAAGTAGTGTGTTTGGTTGGCGCGGCTGCGATGAATAGAGTTTCAACCTCGGCAACTAACTGTTGTACAATATTTGTCATCATTTGTAGCTGGCGGTGGCTGCTGCTCCGGCGCGTCACCATGCGCAACGGGGTAGAGGTCGGTAGGCAATACCAAGCGGTATGCCATCTGAACTCATGGAGTGTGTTTTCGTGCGTCGTGCAAGAGACTCAAGTGATCAACACCTTGCGTGGCTAGCAAGAGCCACGATGCATGCCGTTTGCGTGAGTGATAGCTCTCGCGAAAGCTAGAAGGTGGACACAATCGCTGGTGGTGCGTCATATAGTGTGCGGACATTTCACTGTCCGTGCGCGCGTGGGAGCTTGAACCGTTAGGGGAGATGTAACGTCGCAGGTAACGCATGTTATTGCGTATTGTTCTAGCCATGTAATTCAAACCTCTATATTACCAATATGACCATTTAAGATGGTTTTATGAAAATGTCCTCATGTGGTTGGATCGCCAAGGCGTTCGGTGGACCCATCGGATTTACCGACATCGCTACGGACCCTGCATTGCGCATATTGACATTTGAAGCGCGTGCGGCATGTCGAACGCCCGTCTATTCATCGATCGCCGGCGGCAAGTATTCCCCATCCCGAACTTCAAACTTAACCCCTCCTTACTTGCGAATCATTGATGAAGCTCAGGCCAAATTTGTATATTCAAATTGATATCTAAGACTTTTTCACGCACATGTCCTTCAAGGAGGTTGGATCGCCCCGCGCCGCCGTTATTCAAGATGGATGATGGCAGCAACATCATCCAAGGAATCCCTTCATCCGCACTCATCGTCGACTGGCCTTAAGAGTGAGCACTACGTGAATACCTCGATGGACCCGTCCGACGTTCATGTATGCAAGAAACACGCAGACGCGCATCCAACTAAGTTGGTCACCACGAAAGTGGGCGGTGTAGATATCGTCATACTTGGTATGTTTGCAAGCCGACACGAAAGACGAGGCAGCATTCCAGGGTTTAGCTCCTCCGGTTCTGACTCTTCCGCAAGCTCAACGACCGTGCTGCGTCATCCCGCCTCATCCAGCATCTGCGCCGGCGGCGGGTTGATATTGATTTTCGCACTGCCAGTCCGACTGACTCCCCCCCCCCCCCCGGGCGCCTTTCGTCTCGGCCGCAGCCTGAAGAAACATGTGGACAATAACGATAACGGCGTTGGCAGATTCATCGACGCACAAGTTCTCTTCGTCAGTTTCTTCCTCGACGAGTCGGCGGTAGAAACGTTTGGCCCCGGGAATTGGTAACGGCGGTTGGCCTCACAGTCGGCAACACCAGCAACACGCTGACCTTTACCGTATTGTTCGGGGGGGCTTCGGATCAGTTAAGCACCGTGACTGCGCGTTAGGTCGCGCTGGTGGGAGACGACACCTTTAACGCCGAGTTGACCAGCGTGAGCTACACCACGTCCAAAGTCAGCGACGAATATCTGGTGTTCTATATAACGAGGGGCGGTTGGGAACGAGTTGGAACAACAACAGATAAATTTGGGCAAGCCCGCGGCAGAGCAGGTCAACAAGCGTCCTCATTCCGCGCCGCCGTTCGCGCCACTGACAACTGTGACGCCGCCGTCCCCGACCCCCAGTAGTGCGGTCACAACCCATTCAACCCCTGCTGAGACCACCACCACCGGCGCAGCGACAACCACTGCTGCCGAGACCACCACTTCGACAACAACAACAACCGTCACCCCTTGCTGTGTCCCGGACAAGACGGCCACGGAGGGGTGGCTTTTTGGTGGCTTAGACGAAAGTTGCGATACTGCTTGTGACAAGTACTCCACGGGCTGGACGTGTGACGTGGATGAGCTTCATACGATTGTCAGCGAAGACACATTTCTGGCAGCTCGAAAGGCAGTGCTGGACTGCGACTTTCCCAACGGTGACTGCGAGGACGAAGGGGCGACCGTTTGTGTGAAAAGTGATCAAGGCTACAATTACCCGTATTTCCAGCCATGAGCATTTATTTTACTAATATCCAACTTGGCAGCACCTGTCCTTATGAAGGTGACAACGATAGCCGCCGGCTGTGCTACTACAAAGCACCGTAGTAGTGACCTAGTGGTAGTGTCAAACCATATGGCGCGACCGAGTGCCCATACAAATAAAGCGCTGGGATGTCTTGGCTACGGCCGCGCGCCTTCTTTGTCCATCATCGCACTTCGTAAATTTGTTACGGCCGCCACCCAACTCGGTGTATGTGATGCACAGCGATGATATGGTGGCGGTGCACGACCCGCGCAAAAGAGTTAAGAAGGGGTCGTTGGTGTAAAAGAATCGGTTGCGAGTTGCCCAATATATTGTCATGACCTAGATGATGGCTGCAGCCCCGCCCATGTGTCCGCCATGATGAGCAGCAGTTGCGACTGAGCGTCTCCTTCCCATTTCATCATTCCCCGTAAATTGCAAAAAAAACTACGTTTCCCCGCCGCCTCCCCAAACTGGCCTCGCGGCTCGGTCTAATGGACTTAAATAAATTCCAATTTGCGCACGCATCGCCATCTTCACCGCGGCTTATATAGCGCTTCACTGTCTACATTCGCTCATACACAACAGACGAATGCACACAAAACCCTAAACTCTTTAATTATAAAAGCACATAAGATTAGATAGGTAGATAAATCACGACAGATAAGATAAAATCACACATCCTTAGCAGCAGCAGCAATAAATATGTTAAATGTCCTGCAGTAAAATGTTGTGATCCGCAAAATGATTAAATATCCGTGTAACTAGGTTACTACGCGCTACTGTGAAAGTAATGAGTAGTGGTCATTACATGGCATTGTCGTCATGACAATGACCCTAAGCAACACACGAGCGCGCTCATTCACCAGTTTGCGCAAATGAAACACATACATACATAAAAATGCGCGAACACAGACAGAAGCATGAATACACATCGTGACACACAAAACATAGCATATCCCGCACATCGTCCCTACGGCCATACGCACAATCATGTCCACAATCTCCATCACCTTCACCTATACATGTTTTTGAGCATTCACCTTAGCAGTTTTCTCTGAGCATTTACCTTAACATGTTTTGAGCGTTCACCTAAGCAGTTTTTTCTTGGCATTCACCTTGACATGTTTATTAGCATTTTGCTCAGCAGTTTTCTCTTAGCATTTACCTTAACATGTTTTGAGCGTTCACCTAAGCAGTTTTTTCTTAGCATTTACCTTAATATGTTTTGAGCATTCACCTAAGCAGCTTTTCTGAGCATTTACCTTAACATGTCTTGAGCATTCACCTCAGCAGTTTTTCTGAGCATTTACCTTAACATGTTTTGAGGATTCACATAAGCAGTTTCTTCTGAGCATTTACCTTGACATGTTTTGAGCAATCACTTAAGGACTTTTTCTTAGCATTTACCTTAACATGTTTTGAGCATTCACCTAAGCAGTTTTTCTTAGCATTTACCAAAACATGTTTTGAGCATTCACCTCAGCAGTTTTCTCTGAGCATGTAGCTTGACATGTTTTCGAGCATTCGCCTAAGCAGTTTTTTCTGAGCATTTACCTTAACAGGTTTTTGAGCATTCACCTAAGCAGTTTTCTTAGCATTTACCTTACCATTTTTTGAGCATTCAGCTCAGCAGCGTTTTCTGAGCATAACAACATGTTTATGAGCATTCACCTCAGCAGTTTGTTCTGAGCATTTGTCTTAACATGTTTATCAGCAATCCCCTCAGGACTTTTTCTGAGCATTTAACTATACATGTTTATTAGCATTTTGCTCAGCAGTTTTTCTGAGCATTTATTTACCTTGACATGTTTTTGAGCATTCACCTAAGCAGTTTTTTATTAGCATTTACCTTAGCTTTTTTTTTGGCATTCATCTCAGTAGTTTTTTCTTAGCATTTACCGTACCATGTTTTATAGCATTCACCTAAGCAGTTTTGTCTTAAGACTTACCTCGACATGTTTTTTGCATTCACCTAAGCAAATTTTATTTGTGTGTGTGTGTGTGTGTGTGTGTGTGTGTGTGTGTGTGTGTGTGTGTGTGTGTGTGTGTGTGTGTGTGTGTGTGTGTGTGTGTGTGTGTGTGGGTGTGTGTGTGTGTGTGTGTGTGTGTTTGTGTGTGTGTGTGTGTGTGTGTGTGTGTGTGTGTGTGTGTGTGTGTCTGCAGGTGTGTGTGTGTGTGTTTGTGTGTTTGTGTGTGTGTGTGTGTGTGTGTGTGTGTGTGTGTGTGTCTGCAGGTGTGTGTGTGTGTGTTTGTGTGTTTGTGTCTGTGTGTATGTGTGTGTGTGTGTGTGTGTGTCTGTGTGTGTCTGTGTGTGCGTGCGCGTCTGTGTGTAAAGTAGCAGCAGCAAGAGCGGATGTCGAAGTATAATCATAAAATAATAAAGAACAATGTAAGCTACACAAGCGGAAGTATGAGCAGCAACGATACAAACCACATGCATGATTTCCCTTTCGGCATGTCTATGATACCACCAGTGCGTGCGAATCTGTGTGTACATGTGTGTGCATGTGAGTATGTGTGTAAGTATGTGTGTGTGAGAGAGTGTGTGTGTGTGTGTGTGTGTGTGTGTGTGTGTGTGTGTGTGCCTTGCATCGGCTACACAAACAAAAGCATCGATAATTGTAGAGTTAGAAGTTGGAGCAAAGGCAATAACATGCAGCAGCTGCAACAGCAAAGCCAACAGCAATATTTCAAGCAGCAGCAACAACAACAAAGTCAGCACTAAGCATCAATAGCAACAGCAACATCATTGAGCATTCAGCCCATGAGCTTTTTTCTGAAGCACTTACCTTGACATGTTTTTGAGCATTCAGCTCAGAAGTTTCTCTTAGCATTTGCCTTGGCATGTTTGTTAGTATTCAGCTCAGCAGGTTTTTCTTAGCATTTATCTTAGCATGTTTTTGAGCATTCAGCTCTACAGTTTTTTCTGACCATTTACCTTGACATGTTTCTGAGGATTCACCTCAGCAGTTTTCCCTTAGCATATACCTTGGCATGTTTTTCAGCATTCACCTCAGCAGTTTTTTTCTTAGCATTTACCTCAGCATGTTTTTGAGCATTCACCTCGGCAACTTTTTCTGAGCATTTACCTTAGCATATTTTTGAGCATTCAGCTCAGCAGTTTTTTAAGCATTTACCTCAGCATGTTTTTTAGCATTCACCTCAGCAGTTTTTTCTTAGCATTTACCTTACCATGTTTTTGAGCATTCAGCTCAGCAGTTTTTTTTCTGAGCATTTGCCTAAGCATGTTTCTGAGCATTCAGCTCAGCAGTTTTTTTCCGAGCATTTGCCTAAGCATGTTTTTGAGCATTCACCTCAGCAGTTTTTTCTGAAGCATTTACCTTATCATGTTTTTGGGCATTCACCTCAGCAACTTTTTTCTGAGCATTTACCTTAGCAAATTTTTGAGCATTCACGTCATCATTTTTTTCTTAGCATTTAGTACAGCCGTTCTTTTAGCATTTACCTTGACATGTTTCTGAGCATTCACCTTACCATGTTTTTTTAGCATTTACCTTAGCTTGCTTTTAGGCATTCAGCTCAGCATTTTTTTTTAGCATTTACCTTCGCATGTTTTTGAGCATTCATCTCAGCAGTGTTTTTCTTAGCACTTACCTGAGCATGTTTTTGAGTATACACGTCAGCAGTTTTTGTCTTTGCATTTACCTTAACCTGTTTTTTGAGTATTCACCTTAGCAGTTTTCTTTGAGCATTTACCTTATCATGTTTTGAGCATTCAGCTTAGCAGTTTATTCTTATCATATTTATGAGCATTTAGCTCAGCAGCTTTTTTCATTAGCAATAACCTTGACATGTTTTTTAGCATCCGCCTTATCATCATTTTCTTAGCATTTATCTTACCACGTGTTTGAGCATTTATTTCAGCAATGTTTTTGTTAGGATTTAGCTTGGCATGTTTTTGAGCAGTCACCTCAGCAGTTCGTTTCTTAGCATTTAGCTTGGCATGGTTTTTAGCAGTCACCTCAACAATTTTTTCCTAGCATTTACCTTGACATGTTTTTGAGCTT
>JAPMLY010002757.1:32500-38011 GCA_026401115.1 Tetraselmis chui
AGCGCTGCAATCATAGCCTCTCCCAACAACCCACTCACCTCGCGGTGTTATTGACGGCTCAAGTACCCACCCGCAGTTGCCCCAGAGCACTACCCCGCTTGTGTGCGCTGTCGTCCTCGCAAGTAATTCGTCGTTTACGAGTTCGTTGCATGATGCGTCCAGTCAACCATATTTTTGTTGCTCTGCTGTCACTTTGCCTATTGGGGGCGGCGGTGACACCGTCTTCGGCGACTTCACAAGACCCCCCTGCTTCCGCGGTACCTGATGATGGTGAGAGGCTTTGTGGTCCCAGAACAGGACCGTCCGCCGTCGCGGCCTCCAAGGACTCAAGGAGTCCTTACATCCGCACTCGTCGTCGTCTGGCCGTAAGAGTGAGCACTACGCGAACACCTGGATGGACCCGTCCGACGTTCCTGTATGCAAGAAGCACGCAGACTCGTACCCCACCAAGCTGGTCACCAAGAAAGTGGGCGGTGTCGATGTTGTCCTTGGTGTATTTGCAAGCCGGCACGACCGCCCAGGCAGCAGCGAAGGATTTGGCTCCTCCGGTTCCGACTCTTCCGCAAGCTCAACGGCCACGCTGCGTCATCCCGCCTCATCAAGCAGCAGCGCCGGCGGCGGGTTGTTATTGATTTTCGCAGTGCCAGTCCGACTGGCTTTCCCCCAAGGCGCCTTTATCCTACTCGGCCGGGGCTTGAAGCAAGAGGCGGACAATAACGATGATACCGTTGGCAGTTTGAGCGACGCACTAGTTCTCTTCATCAGTTCCTTCCTCGACAAGTCGGCAGCTATAAACGTTTGGACTCGCCAGTTCGTGACGGCGGTTGGCCTCGCCGTCGACAACACCGGCAACATCCTGACCTTTACCGTATTGTTTGGGGGCCCTCCAGACCAAGTAAGCACCCTGACTGCGCGTTCGGTCGCGCTGGTGGGAGACGACACCTTTAACGCCGAGTTGACCGATGAGAGCTACACCACGTCCGAGGTCAGCGACGGCAGTCTGGTGTTCGATCGAGCGGCGGTTGGGAACGAGTTGGAACAGCTCCGGATAAATTTGGGCAAGCCCGCGGTAGAGCAGGTCAATGGGCGTCCACCTTCCGTGCCGCCGTTGGCGCCACTGACCACTGTGACGCCGCCGTCCCCGACCCCCAGTAGCGCGGTCACAACCCCAGCAGCCACAACCCATTCAACCGCTGCTGAGACCACCACCACCGGCGCAGCGACAACCACTACTGCCTATGAGACAACCACTTCAGCAGCACCAACAACGTCAACCCATGCTGATACCACCACCACCGTCGCAGCGACAACCACTACTGCCGAGACCACCACTACTTCGGCAACATTAACAACGCCATCCCCTGCTGAGGCCACCACCACCGTCGCAGCGACAACCACTTCTGCCGAGACCACCACTTCAGCAGCACTCACAACCTCAACCCCTGCTGAAACCACCACCACCGTCGCAGGGACAACCACTTCTGCCGAGACCACCACTTCAGCAACACTCACAAACTCAACCCCTGTTGGGACCACCACCACCGTCGCAGCGACGACCACTACCGCCGAGACCACCACTTCAACAGTGCCAACAACCACCAGCCCTTGCTGTGTCCCGGACACGACGGCGACGGAGGGGTGGGTTTTTGGTGGCTTAAACGAAAGTTGCGATACTACTTGTGCTAACTATTTCACGGGTTGGACGTGTGACGTGGATGAGCTTCATACGATTATCAGCCAAGACACATTTCTGGAAGCCCGAAAATCAGTCCTCGACTGCGACTTTCCCAGCGGTGACTGCGAGAACGCAGTGGGTGTTACTGAGACATCTACTAGTTACCCGTATGATCCAGCTTTGTACAAAGGTTCTTATTATTTTTTTAGTCAACCTGGTAGCACCTGTCCTTCTAGAAACAGTTTAAGTCGCCGGCTGTGCTACTGCAAAGCACCTTAGTGACTTGGCAGTAGTGTCAAACAATATGGCGTGACCGAACCATGAAAGCGCTTGGTGTTGAGGATACGGCCGCGCGCTTCCTTGTCCATCATCGCACTATGTAAATTTGTTAAGGCAGCCACCCAACTCGGTGTATGTGATGCACAGCGATGATGCGGTGGCGGTGCACGACCCGCGATAGAGCATAGAAAGGGGCCGTTGGTGTAAAAGAATCGGTTGCTTGCTGCCCAATATTATCCTGGCATGACATGCTTGCTAATAAAAATAACGAGTAGAGGTCATTACATGGCACTGTCGTCATGACAATAACCATAAGCAACACACGAGCGCGCTCATTCTCTAGTTTGCGCAAATGAAACACATACATACGAAATGCTCCAACACAGACAGAAGCATAAATACACATTCAGACACACAAAAGATGGGACACATGCACATCCTCACCGCGGCCATACGCACAATCATGTCCACATTCTCCACCTTCAAATGCGCTTAATCTGCACACATTATTTCGCAAGAATCGCCGGTTATTCCCACGATACCCCCTCACACTCACATAGCTAAGACATACCACACACACACACACACAAAATAAAAACACACACACAGGCATACACACAAAATGACAGCCACAAACACACACATACACACACACATACACACACACTGGCACAAGCACATACTTACAACCACACACACACACACACACACACACAAAAACACACAAGCATACACACAAAATGACAGCCACAAACACTCACACAGACGCGCACGCACCCACACACAATCACATACACACACACACACACACACACACACACACACACACACATACACACCCTCTTCACACACTGGCACAAGCACATACACACACACACACACACACACACACATACACACACAATGACAACCGCAGACACAGACACAGACACACACACATACACACGCGCAAGATAAATATGCTACTAAGTATATTTTTTATTATTCTGCTATTATTATGAAATGATGTAATATTGTTTTCTGTGATTGGGCCTCACACTATCGGGCTCTCGCCACTACTGTTGGCTGATGATCTGGTACTACGTAGACGTGCTCATGCACAGGCAAAAGACGGTATCGAGTGCAAAGTTTGAGGAGAAAGAGGTGTTGCTTGTAACTTGGTAAGCACAGCTAGACGGCGGTATATTTCCGGCCCGGCAGGTAAGACCGACTGACGGTAGGGAAGATGCCCGTATCTACTTATATCTCTGTGTCTCTGTCCGTGTGACTGCAGTGTGTGTGTGAGAGTGTGTCTGTCCGAATGACCGGCGAACATGTTTTGGTGTAGTCCACGCCTTGACGCTGACTGCACCCTTTGGCAACAAATCGGGCTTTCAAGCGTTCGACCTGGCTCAAGTGATCGGTGTTCACCTTGTATACCCACATGTTGTTGACTACGCGACGTCATGGGGGCAGGTCAACGACTGTCCTTGTAACGTTCTCGAGTAGAGAGTCGACCTCATGTCGCATGGCTGCGTTCCAATCAGTTGTTTGGGGGCTGGAGAGAGCGGCGTATGGTTTGGCGTACTCTTTAGCTGAGAGCAGTGCGACTGGAGGAGGGCTGTCGGCGGGATGACGGTGGTCGGGAAGAGACGGGAGCAAGTACAGCGGGATGACCTCGAGGATATCGGCCGGGTAGGGGCACACCCACCCACCCACAGGCACACATTCACACACACACACACACACACCAAAAAACAAAAACACACAGGGACACACACAAGCACACACACACACACACACACACACACACATTCACACACACACACACACACACACACACACACACACACATACACACACACGCACACACACACACACACACACACACACACACACACACACACACACACACACACACACACACACACACACACACACGCGCGCGCGCGCGCGCGCGCACATATATCCCCAGGTGCGGTAACTAGACTCACAGGTGGTAGCTAGTCTGATGTTTTGCAATAGGTACGATGCACTATCTAATGTCTCACTGCCAGTATATCTGAATAACTAGTAAGTGCTGCTGAGTCACTGACAACAAGGACAAGGACCTCCCGTGCAGGCACCACGCGGCTTATCACGAGGCCCAGCGAGAGCTCACACACGAGAGCGGCGACGTGGAGTGGGGGGAGAATGCCGGCTTCACGGACGGTAAAGACGAGGAAGGTGTATGACACGGAAACTTATGAAAACATTATCGCGAGGGGGGCCGTCGAGGGAATGCAGAAACAAGAACGGAGGCAGCAACATCATCAAGTAATGATCATGCGAAACCAGCAGAAGCTGTAACAATCGCGGCAACGTGCAGCTGGAGCAGTAAAACGAGCTGCACCGTGAACAACGCGTGATGAGCGATATTCCTTGAGAAACTATTTTCTTAAGCTTAGGAAACTGTGAAGTCGTCTCTTTTTCACATCAGGAAACATACAACCAAACACACACACACACACACACACACACACACACACACACACACACGTACACACACACACGCGCGCGCGCGCGTGCCCACACACACAATCACAGACACACACACGCAGACGCGCACACGCACGCACACACACACACACACACACACACACACACACAAACACACACACGCGCGCGCAAACACGCACGCACGCACGCACACACACGCAGACAATGAAACTCTCTCTCTCTCTCTCTCTCCCCCCCTCTCTCCCCCCCCCCCCCCCCTCTCTCTCTCTCTCTCTCTCTCTCTCTCTCTCTCTCTCTCTCTCTCTCTCTCTCTCTCTCTCTCTCTCTCTCTCACTCTCACTCTCTCTCTCTCTCTCTCTCTCTCTCTCTCTCTCTCTCTCTCTCTCTCTCTCTCTCTCACTCTCTCCCCCCCCCCCCCCCCCCCTCTCTCTCTCTCTCTCTCTCTCTCTATTCCCTATTAGTGGCGGTCGATGCCTTCGCCGGCCGCCATCTCTCTCTTCCCACTTCTCTAGTCACCACACTCGGCCCCATAAACATTTACCTTTAGCATGTTTATGACCAATCACCTCAGCGGTTTTTTCTGAGCATTTATCTTATCATGTTTTTGAGCATTCAGCTCAGCAGTTTGTCTGAACATGTTTATGAGCATTCAGCTCAGCAGTTTTTCTTAACATGTTTATGAGCATTCAGCTCAGCAGTTTTTTCTTAGCATTTACCTGGACATGCTTTTGAGAATTCTCCTTACCAGTTTTTTTCTGAGCATTTGCCTAAGCATGTTTATGAGCATTCAGGTCAGCAGGAATTTTTTAGCATTTACCTTAGCATGTGTTTGAGCATTCACCACAACAAGTTTTTTTCTTAGCATTTACCAAAGCGTACTTTTTGTGCATTCAGCTCAGCAGTTTTTTCTTAGCATTTACCAAAACATGTTTTTGAGCTTTCACCTAAGCAATTGTTTTTTGACATTTACCAAAACAAGTTTTTGAGCATCCAAGTTTCAGGGTTTTTTGAGCATTTACCTTGGCATGTGTTTGAGCATTCACCTTACCACGTTTTTCTTAGCATTCACCTCAGCCGTT
>JAPMLY010002758.1:0-25000 GCA_026401115.1 Tetraselmis chui
AATCCGAATTCCGGGGCGCCCGAATCAGGGTATGCCCCGAAATCGGGGGTTGACCCGCAAACCCTAATACGTCAGTTCGTAGCCCGTGACGGGCCCCATTTGTGCCCCGCTTCCCCCCTTTACTTCACCGTCAACACAAGTTTCGGTCCGCCTTTTCAACGAGCTAAAGTACAGTTAAACCCTAGAAACCCTACATGATAAACACCCGCCCTACGCGAAAGGCCCTATTTCACTAGTAACGGACTTTATGGGAAGAGTGTATAGACACATGGTACCAGCGTAACGACACGAAATAGTGGTTACAGCTAAAGGTTGTTGATCTTGGGGTTTGATGGAGGTGGTAGACACTAAAGCACCCCCCTTAGTAACCTTGTTATCTATTTATTTAGTGCTTGCAAATCATGCCTACGCGCCCACTCGCCGAAACACCCTTCAGCTAGAGCCGCCTCCATCTGCAACCTATGGGCAAAGTAGTGATATTCTTTTACTATATTTTGCGCTCCTCGACGGTAGTCTGCGTTCCTGCGGGCCCGATCGGTATCGGGAAATTGCCCGGCCATTGCACCCCCTTGCGTTCTCCGCTACTGGTGGCACGTCCTTCCATCCACTTGCTCGCCCATTGTACGAGTACAACCTGTTGTAAGTAATACCGTATACGTATTAGTTGAAGATAGCTATTGTAAGCTACTCTAGATATGATTAGTACATGTCTAGATCGGACATACCGATAAAGTGTTTGACTCGGTACATAGCTGTTGCTAGGCTACAGCTCTCCCACTTCTGTTGTCCCGACACCACGCATGTAGGCTGGTTGTCGCCGTAACTGTTCCGTTTGCGGGACTGTGAATGTAACTACGTTTGCGTAAGTTATCTTCCACACTAACTGTGTTTGCATGGTTCAATAGGTTATGGGCCCTCGCCTCACGTCACTCACGCGCGACAACCTGGTTCGGCGAGCTGCGATCGACAGCTCTCCCGCAGAAGGCAAGTTTATCTAGACACCTAGTACTTTCAACTTGTAGTCGGCGGTATCGCCAGTATAAACTGCAATTTATAACCCGCCACCACCCCTCTTAAGTCAGCCACTCGACGGAGATAGCCAGCCACCCACACCGACGCACTCGTCGTGTGTGGACAGGGTGCACACATGTCCAAGCTGGAGAACGGGGGGGCGCACCATCGGGTGAATACGCATCCACAGGTTGCACGCCAGCCGTAGCTTACCTTCTTATTTTTATATTATCCTAGCGAGTCAGCCACCAGCGCAGCGCTCCACCTGTCCTGGCCTTGGCCTCGACTTATGCCCCACACTGGGTGGAGGATACAGAGAAAGTGCTCTGAGA
Source organism: Tetraselmis chui (assembly GCA_026401115.1). Classification (NCBI taxonomy): domain Eukaryota; kingdom Viridiplantae; phylum Chlorophyta; class Chlorodendrophyceae; order Chlorodendrales; family Chlorodendraceae; genus Tetraselmis; species Tetraselmis chui. Next base: position 1,344 of record JAPMLY010002758.1, read on the forward strand.
CACCCCGGGGCTACAGGCCGAGGGGTCGGCGGGCATCATGCCGTCTCTTTGCAAACCGTTGTTAGGCACGAGTCCGGCTAGCGGTTTTTACCGCTGCCTGTTTTTTATTTAGCTCTTTCTTTTTCGCCCTCTGTCGAAATGGCGCCGAAAACTCCGCCTGTTTCACCTCCTTACTCCCCTGACTCAGGCTCTCAACAGAGCAACCTCGATCACCCCCCGGATACTCTCACGCTGCTCGTTGCGCAAGTGGCGCGCTCAACAGCTCGTCTCGACTCGCAGTCGGCCGAGGCTGCTGCTGTTGCTGCTGCGGGTGCTAATCCGCACTCCCCTGTCGCTCAGCGCCGCCACGATGCTCAGCTCGAACCCGTCCGGGACAGCCACGACGTGCACGCCCTCCCTCTGCTTGAACATCCCCAGCCTGGATACGTCCCCCCGGACGTAGAAACAATCTTCGCTGCTGCTACTCATGCAGCTCCTGTTGGCGACCCCACAGTCGCACAACGCCGTCACGATGCGCCCCGCGAGCCCTCGCGTGCCGATGCGCACCACGACCCCTCGCGTCACGCCCTCCCGGTTGATCACCTCCCACCACCTCCCCCCCTTCCCCTCCGCTGGATATGCCTTTCACCACCCCGGCCCTCACATCCCGGAGGCGCCCTCTAACCTCGTCGCCCCCTACCGTGACCACCCGCACTCGTACGGCCCGCCGCGTCCCATGGCCGGCCGCTCTCCCTTTCCCGGTGGCCCACCTCCTCCCTTTCATGGCCGGCACTCTCCCCCAGTCCAACATGGCGACCCCGCCACCCGTGGCCGTCGTCGCCCCACTATTGACCCGGTGGTCATCGGCCGGGCGGCACACGAAGCCCCCGGCTTCGACAAGGACGCACTCAACCGGTCCATGAAGATGTCGGTCCCCGTCATGGGCCCGACCCACGGACTTTAAGCAATGGAAGAGGACCTTCCTTAATTTCCTCTCCATCAAGGCCGCATACCTCATTCCACAGCTGGCCATACGCGACTCCGGCGTTTGGCTCGACGAACCAGCACAACACTACGCCTACACGCTGCTTCTCCATGCAGCCATCGCGAATCAGCGCGCTGACCAAGCGATGAAATGCGTTTCTCCAGCCCGCCCTGACTGCGCCGCTGCCGCGTGGGACATCCTGTGTGACGCCTCGATTGCCGGTCTTTTGCTCGCTCCTTGTCCCTCCTGGACAACATGACGGTCAGACAGCGCCCCTGGTCAGTCACTCACTGACTATGTCCACTACATGCGCCAGACCTTTGACGACTACAACGACACATGCCAATTGGTTGATGGCTCCGTTGCCATCCACCCCCACCACCTCGGTCTCCTCATGTTGCGCCGGTATTTCCAGCAGCGGCCCCACACGGTCAGGCGAAGCAATGCGTCATCAACGCCTTTGACACGGACTACATCATGTCGGCTGATGAAGTGATGGCTAGCATTCTCCACCTCGCGCACAACATGGACGACGGCCCTGCCCCGAACACACCCGCTCCGGCCATATCACCCCCCTCCCATCTCCGCGTTCGTCGCTGCGGGTCGCGGCTCGCCCAGCGGTCGAGGCCCACCACACCGTAACCCTCACGGCCATCGACCCAACAAGTGTGGCGTTTGTGGCAGCCTCAACCATCTCATGTCCGCCTGCACTGCCACGGATGACGCTATCCTTAAGTGGAATCCCGCCAAGCGTAGGATGACAGTCTAGAAGTACGGCGCCGCCGACGGCACCCCCTCTGCTCACGCTGCGCTGCTAAGCGACGTCCCTGCCGACGACGCCCCCGCCGATGACACCGGACTGCCTACCCACCCTCGAGGACTGCGCTGATGACTACGATGACGACGAGGTGAGTGTCCCATTCAGCTTTGTGGCATTCTCCTCTTCCCTCGCCCCGGGTCGTAACTTGTCACAGTTTTGGGTCGTTGATTCCGCCTACTCGATTAACCTCACCGCGTTCCGAGATGACTTCGTGAAATTCACGCCCCCATCCGCTCCCTCTCGCGTGGGCGGTGTCGGCGTTGACGTTAGGGGCAGTGGCTCAGTGCGGATTTCTGTCAGACTTGCCTCTGGCCAGCTCATTCACCGCACTGCGTATGCACTCTACACCCCTGACCTATCATCTCGCTCCGCACAGCGTATCGGCAGACTACTTAGTGTCAGCTGGATGCAAACTCACAGCGGATGTGAATTCATCTTCCCCTCCAACTCTGACACTGGTTTGCTTTTGGTACCCACAAGCATGGGTTGTCCTAGAACCGTCCGGAAACGGTCTCTACCTCCTTCCCACCAGCCGGACCTCCCTTCCAGCCCATCCGCACCGGCGGAACTTGACGCCTCACCTCAAGTTGCCCTCACTGCCCAGTGTGATCCCGTCCTGTGGCACCGTCGGTTTGGCCACCTCAACATGCACAGCCTTCAGGCCCAGCATACTCACGGTGTCCCGACTAGCCGTGTGTTAGCTAGCGCTATAACAAAGTTTCTTGCGACTCTTGCTTACTTCACAAAGCCACATCTGCACCACGCAACACAGCCGCTTGCGCAAAACCATCCCACCCCCTCCTCAACCTGTCCGCTGACCTCTGGGGCCCAGTCAATGTCCCCTCCCCACATGGCCTCCGTTACTGCTTGCTCGTCATCGACCACCGCACCAACTATATGTGGGTGCGGTTCCTTAAGTCTAAAGACGACGCATGGTCGGAATTGGAAACCATCCTCTTGGACATCAAACACTTGCATGCCCGCCATCACTCCCAGACGGGCGCGTTCGCACGGGTCCTCAAGTTTGACTCCGACTCTGTGTTTGAAGCTGCTGTCACTCGCCGTATGTGCGCACACCTCGGCGTCGGGGTGCAGTTCTCTGCCCCATACGCCCACCACATGCTCGGCAAGGCCGAACGTCCCTGGCGCACTATCCGGGACAATGCATCGGCGATGCTCCACAACATGGCCGTTCCCAACTCCATGTGGTCGTGCGCTGTCAGCATTGTTGTGTACCTTCGCAACCGCACGTACATTCGCTCGGTCGGACCTAATGGGGGCGTCCCCCTCACACTCCTTACGTCGTCGGTGCCCAACGCCTCCAAGTTCCGCGTCTTCGGCTGCGTCGTTTTCGCCAAGGTCCCCGACAAACAACGTCGGAAATTCAGTGAAAAAGCATTTCGCGGCGTCATGGTGGGCTATCCCCTTGACGCACCCGGGTATCGTGTCTACAATCCGGAAACGCGTCGCATCACCACTTCCGTACATGTTGTCTTTCAGGAAGACACCCCAGGCTTCGACACACAACCCTCCGTCGACTCGGCCATCACCGACTCTTCGGAAGACGTACCCGCAGACTCACCCCTATCCCACCCCATTGACCTCACATTACCCACACCCCTACCCCCCCCCCGCAGCCCCTCGCCATGCTCGGCTCCGCTCCCACCCCATTGGCTACGGCGATATGGTTGCCCACTTGTCCAACTACCCACCGACCCTCGTAACGGCGTGTTGTGATCCTGAACAAGGCAAAGCTCCAGAGGACATATTTGAGCACCCTCACGTCCCCGACCTTGTCACTGGTCCCCCACACACACCTGCCGGCACGTCCCTACTGCCATCGCCCTCCTCTCCGCCCGAGAGTGTGTGGAACCAAAATCCTACCGGGCTGCGCTGGACAGCGCCCAAGCCCCCCCAATGGCAAGCCGCTATGCAACAAGAGTATTCCTCCCTAATCAGCAATGGCACGTGGGGACCTCCCCCCATGCCGCATGGTCGTTAACAGCATGTGGATCTTCAAAGTTAAGTCGGATACAGCCGGCGACGTCTCCCGCTACAAAGCGCGGTTCGTCGCCAAGGGGTGCAGTCAACGCGCTGGACTGGACTACACGGAGACCTTCTCCCCGGTCATCCGCATGGCCAGCCTGCGTCTCTTCCTAACCATCGCAGCCGCCCGCGACCTTGAACTCTGCCAGCTTGACATCGACACAACGTTTCTCTACGCCCCCATCCGGGAGGATGTGTACATCCGCCAGCCCCTCGGCTTCACCGATGGAACGTCCAAGGTTTGTCACCTCAAGCGCTGCCTCTACGGCCTTAAGCAGTCCCCCCGCGAGTTCAACATGCTACTTCGTGCTTGGCTCGTCGACCATGGCTGGCAACAATGCGTCTCCGACCCGTGCATCTACATCTTTCGCACCGGCCACGTTTTCGCCATGATCGCCCTGTACGTCGATGACATTCCCGCGGCCTGCAATGATGCCACTTGGCTCGCATCGTTCAAAGCCCAACTCGGAGCACGGTTCAAAATCAAGGACCTAGGCGACCTCTCCCAACTCCCTCGGCATGCACATTACCCGCGATCGCTCCACGCGCACAATCTCGCTGGACCAGTCCAAGTACATGCGCGACATCCTCGCCAAGTACGGCATGTCCGACTCTAAGCCGTCGTCACTTCCGATGGACCCGGGCTTTCTCGCCGGCCTTGCACAACTTGAATTCGCCCTCTCTCACAGGGGTGGCCAAGGACGTCTACCCCAGCCTCCTGGGCAGCCTCCAGTACGCAGCCGTTTGTACACGCCCCGATGTCTCCACGGCGTTGAGCATCCTCGGCTCTGCCCAAGCCTCACCCCACCGAGGCACACTTGCAGGCTCTCAAAAAGGTCCTCCGCTACCTCCATGGCACCATCGACATGCGCCCGACGTTGGGGGGGGGGGCATGGACAACAGCCTCCAACTCACAGGCTTTGCCGACGCTGATTGGGCCAACGACAGCAGCACCCGCAAGTCTCGCTCCGGCTATCTCTTCACCCTCGGACGCGGGCCAGTCAGTTACAAGTCCAAACAACAGACTTGTGTGGCTCAATCCACGTGTGAAGCCGAGTACTACTTTGCGGCTGACGCCACCAAGGAGGGACTCCACCTCCGGCAACTCATGGGGAAATCTTCAACTCCCCTATCACCGAAACCACCACCATCTGGGAGGACAACCAAAGCGCCATTGCATACTCCCAGAATGCCTTGGTCAGCGAGAAGACTAAGCACATCGGTCTGAAGTGGCACTTCCTCAAAGACCACGTGGAGCAAGGAACCATCAAGTTAAGGTACCTCCGCACTGACCAGATGGTGGCTGACATGCTCACCAAACCCCTCCCAGGACCTGCACTAGCAAGACACCGAAGTGTGATCCTTGGAGGACAATACCCAATGCAACGCTTCATCCCGTAGCTACCTTCAGGGGGAGTGTTGTAAGTAATACCGTATACGTATTAGTTGCAGATAGCTATTGTAAGCTACTCTAGATATGATTAGTACATGTCTAGATCGGACATACCGATAAAGTGTTTGACTCGGTACAGAGCTGTCGTTAGGCTACAGCTCTCCCTCTTCTGTTGTCCCGACACCACGCCTGTAGGCTGGTTGTCGCCGTAACTGTTCCGTTTGCGGGACTGTGATTGTAACTACGTTTGCGTAAGTTATCTTCCACACTAACTGTGTTTGCATGGTTCAATACAACCTCCTCCCGGCTCCATTTCGAAACAATCACTCCATAATACCCTATATCATAAATGGTGTGTCTGGAAGGTAACAAGAGGGCTAAAAACCTTCTAGTAAATGCGGTAAGAGCGGGCGTCCGATTCACCCCGTAACCGTAAGCAAAGCTCGTGGTGGCTCGACCCTCCACTTCGTTTATTCTGCGTCGGAGGCGCTATTCGAAAAAATGGCCCGGCACCTCTGTAACTATATGATTAGGGAGCTCAATATGGCAGTTCCTACAGACCACGACCGTCGGTAGCGAGCCTACTAAGTTTCTTATAGGAGGTGGGTGAATGTGCAACCGATGAATACCGAGCGCATCCCAGCCAACTCGCTGTCGTTGCGGCTATCTATAAGATACACCAAGTATGTTACTTGGCGCACGGATCCCCGCGCTGCCAAGATGTGGGGCTTGTTTACCTTCGGTGGGGGTTTCAGCTGTAAGGTCCTAATAGTGCGCTCGCAATGGCGTGTAGAGGCCGGAGGGGTGTGAGTGCATGATATGTAGTTTGCGCGGGTGCGGAATGTCGCGATTTTCATGCGTTTCCGTTGATGTTTATTAAATGTGGTGTGCACGTACAGCCGAAAATTGCTGTGGGGTAGGATGATCCGCTTTCTTGGTGTTGGGGTGACGCGCAAAGGAGTGGTGCCGGAGTGTCGGAGGCTCTTAATCCGAGTCGAAGCAGCGCATATGACAACTTGTATATCGAACGCCCCGAAACCACTATCGCAGTTTGCTTAAAGAAGAAGCTGCGTAGCAACTTATTACGACCAACGCAGAAAAAATGCGCTAGAGCGCAGCTATTTTACGAAGTACTTGAATGTAAGCTAAAAGAAAATACAAGAAGTGACTTGTCTCCTCCTTCCACTGCGTTGACTTACGTTGTCTTGCTTAGCTCGGCTTCAGTCTCGAAGCGTCATGCGACCCTCAGATGCACGTCGCATGAGACGTGGTTGCTATCGCCTCGGCGAACAAACGTGATCGAGCGCGTCTTGACGCTTAATTAGTCTCACTAGTTAGCACGCTAGTATTGTACTTGTGACCTGATCTAATTACAATGGTGTACAACTGAGGGTGTACACTTTCTCGGAAGGTACGGAATACAATAACTAGCGAGGACGTAAGAGCCCTACAATCATATGGCATACATTAGGAATATAGTCGCCACATATACCGGCTGAGACAGTTGAATCTAAGGATAAAAATTAATGAATTGCATAAGTTGCTTCCTTGTACACAATTAGAACAAAGTTATGATCATAGACAACAACCTTGTGTCTATTACTTTAGTAATGAAGGCGAAACCCCTTGTGCGGTTGTAGTGTTGTTAACGAAAACGGAGAGAGGCTTGTCGGCACTCTCACAAGCAGAATTGATAGGTCCCTTGGGTACATTAGAGCTATTCGTATTTAGTTTATTCGTGTATGTTCAGCCTCACAATGAGTGTAAACAATTGGCAGAATGCACTATTTGACTTCTCTACCTTTGCCTCCACGCGGTGAGCGCTGGCAACCATGTAAATGTGCCAGGCGTGACACGATGTACCGGCAGATGTGATCCGCGCGATTAGCAGCTCTCGGGAAGCTTTATTCAAAGGGTTTTAGAAATTATATTATCCGTACACATGCACTAAGATCTCCCGCTCGGCATGTCCGATATGTTTTTTCCGCGACTGAATACTCTCAAATGCCTTCCCATTTTAGGGGATGGGGCTGTGAAATATGTTCCCGCGAGGAGGATACGGACGAATCATCGATTGGTTGAGAGCGTTGAGGCTAGCAGCGGACATCGAGAAACATCGATGAGGAATGGCGATCATACCTCGTCGACCAACATGTTGACGTCGACTTGATCCAAGGAGAGGCAGCTCGACACCAACAACATGAGGGCTATTGCGACGGGAGGAGAGGTGAGGTATGGCGACGGCGGATCTCAGGTTCGGCCGCAGTTGGGGAAGGAGGTAGAGACCGTTTCCGGACGGTTCTAGGACACCCATGCTTGTGGGTACCAAAAGCAAACCAGTGTCAGAGTTGGAGGGGAAGATGAATTCACATCCGCTGTGAGTTTGCATCCAGCTGACACTAAGTAGTCTGCCGATACGCTGTGCGGAGCGAGATGATAGGTCAGGGGTGTAGAGTGCATACGCAGTGCGGTGAATGAGCTGGCCAGAGGCAAGTCTGACAGAAATCCGCACTGAGCCACTGCCCCTAACGTCAACGCCGACACCGCCCACGCGAGAGGGAGCGGATGGGGGCGTGAATTTCACGAAGTCATCTCGGAACGCGGTGAGGTTAATCGAGTAGGCGGAATCAACGACCCAAACTGTGACAAGTTACGACCCGGGGCGGGGAAGAGGAGAATGCCACAAAGCTGAATGGGACACTCACCTCGTCGTCATCGTAGTCATCAGCGCAGTCCTCGAGGGTGGGTAGGCAGTCGGTGTCATCGGCGGGGGCGTCGTCGGCAGGGACGTCGCTTAGCAGCGCAGCGTGAGCAGAGGGGGTGCCGTCGGCGGCGCCGTACTTCTAGACTGTCATCCTACGCTTGGCGGATTCCACTTAAGGATAGCGTCATCCGTGGCAGTGCAGGGCGGACATGAGATGGTTGAGGCTGCCACAAACGCCACACTTGTTGGGTCGATGGCCGTGAGGGTTACGGTGTGGTGGGCCTCGACCGCTGGGCGAGCCGCGACCCCGCAGCGACGAACGCGGAGATGGGAGGGGGTGATATGGCCGGAGCGGGTGTGTTCGGGGCAGGGCCGTCGTCCATGTTGTGCGCGAGGTGGAGAATGCTAGCCATCACTTCATCAGCCGACATGATGTAGTCCGTGTCAAAGGCGTTGATGACGCATTGCTTCGCCTGACCGTGTGGGGCCGCTGCTGGAAATACCGCGCAACATGAGGAGACCGAGGTGGTGGGGGTGGATGGCAACGGAGCCATCAACCAATTGGCATGTGTCGTTGTAGTCGTCAAGGTCTGGCGCATGTAGTGGACATAGTCAGTGAGTGACTGACCAGGGCGCTGTCTGACCGTCATGTTGTCCAGGAGGGACAAGGAGCGAGCAAAAGACCGGCAATCGAGGCGTCACACAGGATGTCCCACGCGGCAGCGGCGCAGTCAGGGCGGGCTGGAGAAACGCATTTCATCGCTTGGTCAGCGCGCTGATTCGCGATGGCTGCATGGAGAAGCAGCGTGTAGGCGTAGTGTTGTGCTGGTTCGTCGAGCCAAACGCCGGAGTCGCGTATGGCCAGCTGTGGAATGAGGTATGCGGCCTTGATGGAGAGGAAATTAAGGAAGGTCCTCTTCCATTGCTTAAAGTCCGTGGTCGGGCCCATGACGGGGACCGACATCTTCATGGACCGGTTGAGTGCGTCCTTGTCGAAGCGGGGGCTTCGTGTGCCGCCCGGCCGATGACCACCGGGTCAATAGTGGGGCGACGACGGCCACGGGTGGCGGGGTCGCCATGTTGGACTGGGGGAGAGTGCCGGCCATGAAAGGGAGGAGGTGGGCCACCGGGAAAGGGAGAGCGGCCGGCCATGGGACGCGGCGGGCCGTACGAGTGCGGGTGGTCACGGTAGGGGGCGACGAGGTTAGAGGGCGCCTCCGGGATGTGAGGGCTGGGGATGTTCAAGCAGAGGGAGGGCGTGCACGTCGTGGCTGTCCCGGACGGGTTCGAGCTGAGCATCGTGGCGGCGCTGAGCGACAGGGGAGTGCGGATTAGCACCCGCAGCAGCAACAGCAGCAGCCTCGGCCGACTGCGAGTCGAGACGAGCTGTTGAGCGCGCCACTTGCGCAACGAGCAGCGTGAGAGTATCCGGGGGGTGATCGAGGTTGCTCTGTTGAGAGCCTGAGTCAGGGGAGTAAGGAGGTGAAACAGGCGGAGTTTTCGGCGCCATTTCGACAGAGGGCGAAAAAGAAAGAGCTAAATAAAAAACAGGCAGCGGTAAAAACCGCTAGCCGGACTCGTGCCTAACAACGGTTTGCAAAGAGACGGCATGATGCCCGCCGACCCCTCGGCCTGTAGCCCCGGGGTGTCTCAGAGCACTTTCTCTGTATCCTCCACCCAGTGTGGGGCATAAGTCGAGGCCAAGGCCAGGACAGGTGGAGCGCTGCGCTGGTGGCTGACTCGCTAGGATAATATAAAAATAAGAAGGTAAGCTACGGCTGGCGTGCAACCTGTGGATGCGTATTCACCCGATGGTGCGCCCCCCCGTTCTCCAGCTTGGACATGTGTGCACCCTGTCCACACACGACGAGTGCGTCGGTGTGGGTGGCTGGCTATCTCCGTCGAGTGGCTGACTTAAGAGGGGTGGTGGCGGGTTATAAATTGCAGTTTATACTGGCGATACCGCCGACTACAAGTTGAAAGTACTAGGTGTCTAGATAAACTTGCCTTCTGCGGGAGAGCTGTCGATCGCAGCTCGCCGAACCAGGTTGTCGCGCGTGAGTGACGTGAGGCGAGGGCCCATAACCTATTGAACCATGCAAACACAGTTAGTGTGGAAGATAACTTACGCAAACGTAGTTACATTCACAGTCCCGCAAACGGAACAGTTACGGCGACAACCAGCCTACATGCGTGGTGTCGGGACAACAGAAGTGGGAGAGCTGTAGCCTAGCAACAGCTATGTACCGAGTCAAACACTTTATCGGTATGTCCGATCTAGACATGTACTAATCATATCTAGAGTAGCTTACAATAGCTATCTTCAACTAATACGTATACGGTATTACTTACAACAGGTTGTACTCGTACAATGGGCGAGCAAGTGGATGGAAGGACGTGCCACCAGTAGCGGAGAACGCAAGGGGGTGCAATGGGCCGGGCAATTTCCCGATACCGATCGGGCCCGCAGGAACGCAGACTACCGTCGAGGAGCGCAAAATATAGTAAAAGAATATCACTACTTTGCCCATAGGTTGCAGGATGGAGGCGGCTCTAGCTGAAGGGTGTTTCGGCGAGTGGGCGCGTAGGCATGATTTGCAAGCACTAAATAAATAGATAACAAGGTTACTAAGGGGGGTGCTTTAGTGTCTACCACCTCCATCAAACCCCAAGATCAACAACCTTTAGCTGTAACCACTATTTCGTGTCGTTACGCTGGTACCATGTGTCTATACACTCTTCCCATAAAGTCCGTTACTAGTGAAATAGGGCCTTTCGCGTAGGGCGGGTGTTTATCATGTAGGGTTTCTAGGGTTTAACTGTACTTTAGCTCGTTGAAAAGGCGGACCGAAACTTGTGTTGACGGTGAAGTAAAGGGGGAAGCGGGGCACAAATGGGGCCCGTCACGGCTACGAACTGACGTATTAGGGTTTGCGGGTCAACCCCGATTTCGGGGCATACCCTGATTCGGGCGCCCCGGAATTCGGATTTTCCACACTTTGGCTCGTGAAAACTCCCGAAATCGGCGACACAACACGCGGTTTTTATGATCCCAGCATGCTGTCTGCAAACATGGGAGCACGTGGGTGTGGTGGCATGTGCCATTAAGATGCTTGACGTGGGTGGGATAGGGGCCGGAAACCCACAGCTTGGGAGGCTTAAAAAAGCCTAACTTTGCCGTACGGTGTCCGATTCGAGCAAACCAAGTTGCAAATGGAAGCTCTTTCCCCAAGTAAATATAAGTTTTCAATGTATTAACGCCTACCGGCCGGTTTTCGCGTCAAATCCGCCGTCCGATGCCATCCAGCCCCTCGTACAGCCAACTAAAGTTTTCAGGGTTTCAAAATCTGCCACATTCGCGCGGGGCTAGCAACCCTTGGACAGGTGGTACCCGCACACCCGCTCCGCCAATACGCTCAACAATCAGCGCTCTATATTGCGTCTATTCACGGCGTCACCCATTTCATGCCCCATGTTGGCATGGTGCCGTGCCATTTGCCGCATGCCAAACCAAGGCCCGTGCTAGGGTACTTTGAAAGCTCCCCGCCATATTTCACGCCCGGCGATGCGAAAGCTTGAAAGGCCAGCGATGCGCGCGCTAGGGTGCTTACACTCCAAGTCAACCGTCCCTCAAGCCCAATAGGTCCCTAGCCCGTGCTCCTTGGCTGTATTTTCGGGCACTTGGAAAGAAAACCTAGTGCACACGATATGCCATTCCCGGTATTGCCGCTCTGTAGGCGGCCGGGCGCAACACACTCGGCGGATACTCGTGAAATTGTGCAAACATGCTGAAAGCCCAATTTCGAGTAGTCTCCCGGCTTATCGCGACACTACGTGCACCGATCCACGCATAGAGGCGTGCATTACCTGCACATCCACAAATATCGGCTTGCAAAATTTCGGCCGCAAATTCAACGTGTGTGCCCACAATAACTGGAGCGTGCCGATAGAGGTGCTCACGTCAGTGAACAACGCGCCGTGGTGTGTTGTTCGAAAGTCATTACTCTACCCCCCAATCGAATTGCATGGCCATCGTGGCTGTGCGTGGCGGGTAATTAAATGCGTGCCGCTAGTAACGGACTTTATGGGAAGAGTGTACATCCATGTTCGTCACATCTTTGTGGCCTTTGTAGTAGCACAGCTCAAATTGCTCATGCTACCGCTGATGCTGACTTTCTTGTTGCGGCTGCTGCTTACTCATGCTGATGCTGGCTCAGCTATTGTTGCTGATACTGCATGCTAGTGCTCTTTCTCAAGCTTCTAGCTATTGAATCATCGATGCTTATGTTTGTGAAGCTGATGCAAAGTACACATACACACACGCGCACATACGCACACACACACACACACACACACACACACACACACACACACACACACACACACATGCGCGCGCGCGCACACACACACACACACAAACGAACACACACACATACCCACACACACTCATACAAACACACACACACACACACACACACGCACACACACACACACACACACACGCGCGCACACACACACACACACACACACACACACACACACACACACGCACTCTCTCACACACACACACACATGCGCACGCAATGGTATCATGGACAGCCGACATGAGAAATATGCAAGTGGTTTGTATCGTTGTTGCTACGGCTTCTACTGGTGTAGCTATCGTTGCTCTTTATTGCCTATGCTTGTACTTCAACATTTGTTATTGCTGCTACTATTCTTGTTGTTATTAATGCACTCACACTTACACACACGCACAGAGGCACATAGATGAGGGAGAGTGAGAGAGAGAGAGAGACGTATACACACACTTATGTACACACACGCTCACAGTGACACATGTACATGCACAGAGACTTACACATATACAAATACACACGCATATACACATTCGCATACACACACACACACACACACACACACACACACACGCGCGCGCGCACGCGCCCTCACGCACGCTGAAGTACCATAGGCGCGCCGACACGGGAAACATGTATGTGGTTTGTGTCTTTACAGTTACAACTCCTACTTGCATAGCTAGCGTTTGTAATTATTTCATTCTTCTACTTAAACATTGTTATTGTTGCTACTATTGTTAGTCTTGTTGATATTGTTGCTTCAAATTTTCAGCATATTTTATTGTTGCTACTGCTTGCGCATAAGAATACTTGTCTGTGCTACGGCTGCTGGTGGCGATGAGTATGCTAGCAAAGTGTCTTGTGCTTTTGATGCTATTGCTATAGATTAAGGTAACCTTATTCGATGTTGTTGCGCTTACCGCTTTCGGGCTGTGGCAACTGTTGGCTACCGACCAAGCATGTAGACGCGCTCATGCACTTGCAAATGACGGTATCGAGTGCATCGTTTGAGTAGAAGGAATGGTTACATGTAGTTTGTTAAGCGCTGCCAGACGGCATTACATTTTTGGCCCGACGAATAACGCCGATAGATGTCCACAAGGAAAATGCATGTATCCACGTCTATATCTATAATCCCTTACAATTTTCCCTAAAACCTCCTCCCGTAGTCCGTTAGGGCTTTGTAGCCTTGTTAGGGAGGTGAAAGGGATAGCCGGTCAGGCTTCGCGGGGTTGGTAGTCGGTACAAGAAAAACCCCGGCAAGTCGTGCCGTAGGTACTCCGTTCATACACCCCGGGAGACTGTCCCTAACGGCCTAATGCCCATATTTAGCGTGTTTATGTGATGACTCTGACTCCTTTTCACATGGAGAGGAGTGGTGGTTGTCGCCCGTCAGCGCACTTCTATAGCCGGCTGTGCGGGTGACATGCGATATCGGTAGGTAGACGAGTTCATCTCGATGAAATATCTTACTTCCGACTGCCATCACGTGCTCAACATTCTACCAAATGACACGTGCAGAAGCTCGTTAGAATGATTTTTGAGTATAGTTTTATGGAAGTATTCGCATGAAGTTTGTTTTTAATTGTGCGAAATTGGACATGTGCATACGTGAAGGTGCCTTAAGTGTCCGGATAAAGGGCCCGCGAGATCGTGCGTTGTGCAAGTAAGACCGATCGCTACGCTAAAGTACCACCGCTTTCACGCTGCAAGCGGCCAATAGTGGCTGCACGGCGACCATTACGACCCTTCCCACGCCACCACCGACTCGACCACGACCGACAACTCTACTCCCCGCCATTTCCAGCGGACTAAACTCTCCAAACTGGACACCGAAAGTAGGCCTAAAGATTCTCCAACCGGGCGTCCGTATCTCCACGATCCACCCCCTCGGCCACGCGTTCAACTTTAGATTAGCGCCCATCCCACCGACACGGCGTCGGACGCAACTCGGCTTGCCTGGGCGGCGCGCCCCAAATCTTACTTGATTCTTCGACCCCGGCGACAAGACCTACCCACACAATTCTACCCGCCTCCATGCTTGCGCACCCTCACGTGCTTGTCGCCATTCGTCTCTGCTCGCCATCTTACCAAGGCCAACCTCGGCGGTAACACGACGCCGCGGATGACGCAGCGCTACATGATTACGACATTACATGACTCTAGGCGGCGCAACAACTTCCACGATCCGGTGATTATTTCACAGCCGCTTCTTCACCTCCTACTAGGCTCCCGACTCGTGGAATATACCACGAATCCAATGTAGCCGGCGCCGTGTCCTCAATCGGCCACATGCATGACTTCGAAATGCGCCCCTTGCGCAAGAGCTACGCCACACGCCGCAGAGACTCACTACCTACGCCGCAAGCAACGGATTCACTAAGCCCCTCCACCCCTTACCTCGTCTATTGCGTCCACAACATCGCCCGCGACCTCACAGCCGGACAAGCTACCGACTCTTGCCGGGATACACTCATACACCGGCGCGTAATTGGACACACCGGTGCCACTTACGCAACGACATGCGATTCTACGCCTTCGCGCGGTTTACGCCTCCGGCCACCCCGACCAGCGAAGGCCCGACACCGCGCGACATGCGGCCACCACCTGACCTGGACCCCGACGGCGACGGCCCCACAACTTCACCCTACCAGACCCATCCATTGCTATTGATCCCCCAATGCATGCCTTCAATACCTCCTCAACCACGCTAACGATACAATGCGACGACTCGACCCGCTAGCGCGCCAATTTCACCACGCCTCAGAAAGCAAACACGAGCACGTACTACAGCAAGCATCGACGAGCTCAAGCCACCTTTTGCCTCCGATACTATTTCCCCGAGTGGCTACGTCACTCACAACTCTCCACGCCGTGCCTTTATGACCAACAATAACTCATACGCACACTTTTGCAGCGGAGAGCTTTCCACAAAAGCAGCCACAACCTTGCAACAACCTATACCATCGACTCAATCCATCAACTCTACTAGACCATCATATGCCAAGCTACAACGAATCGGCGACACGCCTGCCCACAACTACGTGCTCGCCTCGCCCCCTTGACTTCCCCAACACTCACCCGGCAGCATTTCCTGAAAGCGCTGACCACCACCGCGAGCCAACATGCGGTATTGACATGCTACGCACTACCCCTTCGAGCGCGTTGCAGCCGCAACACTCGCCATGGCAGCGCTTTTTAGGAGCCCAAGCGCCGCCCCCTCCCGGATTGCCGCCCACGCACCTTGGCTCATTGCGTCCAGACGCACAACAACTCCTACCAACGAATAGCACAACCCACGTCCGGGCGCCGCGGCTTTGCCTGGCCACAATGCCACGTCTCCCTTGCGTATGCCTTTCCACTCGCGGGTGTTGCCGCCCACCAGTCCGCCACATCACTACATACACTCACTCAAGATGTGCAAGCCTTTGGCTTTTCATTAGTAGCAAACTTGCCCTCGGGTAGATATTCAAATTGGTAAATCAGGAGGTCTGCAATAAACCCTACATGCCAAATGTACGGGACATTGTGCCATGCGGTTAGTATTACCGTAATTAGCGACGCGTCACACCTCAAGGACAACGATCTTGTATTGGCAGGATGGCGTAGCAAGCCAACCAACTAGCAACCATCATCAGCGGACAACTCTATCTAGCTAGGCATTATATTGTACCTACACTTAGGCCGGTGCGATCCCCGAGCACCATCCCTCTTTGATTTCGAGCTCAGCCCATCTAGGCTTCTCGCGAACCCTCCCACCCATCCCTACAATTATGGTCAGATTGATTTGAATCTAGAGGTTTGCATATCCAATATCATGTGTACGGGACAGTAACTCTAGCGGTTACTGTTACCGTTAATATCGGCGCGTCTCACCTGCAGGGCAACCACCTTGCCTGAGCAGCGAGACGCAGCCAACGACCAACGACTTCCCCAACGGTCAGCTCTAGCTAGCCCGTGCCCTATAAGCCGTAGCTAGCCACGAGCCTAGGCACTCTCTGCTTTCGCGCTCAGCCAATCTAGGCTTCGCGCGAATGCAGTCTCGACTCTAGTAGTCGAGCAGGGTGTCAGTTTTACCTTTTCGTCCCATGCGCACTCGAGCGTCACGCGACACTTCCCCTCGTTCAGCTACGCAGTTCCCCACTATGCAGCCTGAGCAGTCTACATCCGCCGCAGCGGCCGACCCTCACGCTCCCACACTCGAACAACGCACAGCCGAACAGATTCGTACGGCAGTTTTGGCATCGGAACAACGCATTACTGAGCAGTTTTTGGCGGCTAACGCTGCCTTGCTCGCTCAGCTTCGACAGCCGACAGCCCCACCTGCTACTACGGATCAACAGCAGTCCATTCCCACCG
Organism: Tetraselmis chui; assembly: GCA_026401115.1. Lineage (NCBI taxonomy): Eukaryota > Viridiplantae > Chlorophyta > Chlorodendrophyceae > Chlorodendrales > Chlorodendraceae > Tetraselmis > Tetraselmis chui. The sequence goes on from JAPMLY010002758.1 coordinate 17,988, forward strand.
ACGCGACCACAGCGACGGAGGGTGGTAAGGAGGCCCCTGTGCCACCTATCGACCTGCTTGACGACGAACCCGACCCCTCTGTGGCCGAATTCGTCGACTTCACCTACTACGGCGAAGTCATCCCGGCCGGCCTCGAACGTCCCCCTCGCGACGTCGACGAGCCACGTCTGTGGACACTCACGGACGACACCGCCCGCTCACTAAGCGACAAACGCACCCAGGTAGCCTACGACGAGTACCTACACATCGGGTGCTATGCCTTCTTCGACAGTTGCGCCAACGCGGCAATTGGCGAGGCTCTGGACACGCTGTCGCACGGCGCACCTCTACCGCCAGAGCAGGCGGCAGCGGTTACCCTCATCCGAGCGGGTCATCGCACCCACATGGCGACGGAGGAGGCCGCCCGTACTAGATTGGGCTTCCTCCGCCTCACCAAGGGCGGACAAACGAGCACAGATGCGGACCGCGTCTTTGCCGAACTGGCCCACGAGCGTTTCTGCCGACCGCGCCCTGCCGCGGTCTCCGGCACATTGGACGCGCTTCGCCAAGCGTTCGTCGACCGCACGCTGGAAGTCAGCTTACACGCCGCCAGCAAGGCCGCCGCCGGAGCTGCCTTCGCAAAAGTCACACCGGACAAGCCTCCCGGCCCCGATGCGCGAGCCCGCAAAGCCGCTGCCGACAAACGCAAGGCCGCTGCAGCAGCAGCAGCCGCAGCCCGCGCCACCACACCAGCCGACCCGGCTAAAACCTCGAGCAAGAAATGACGGTGTGGCCCGCCGCTCCGATTCCTGCTCCCCGACGTCTTCCTTCATGCGCCACCGCGTGCGTCGAAGATGGCGGGAGTGGGAGCGCATCGGAGCGAGCGGCCAAGTCCTAAACTGGATCCGCCATGGCGTTCGCGTAAAGTTCAAGCAAGGTCTACGCCCCAAGCCCTTCAACCACGGCATCTCTATGCTCGACGCGACGCCGGCCCAACTCGAGTTTCTAAACTCGGAACTCCCCCGCTTCGAGGCTTGCGGAGCTTGGGAGCGGGCGGACAACCCTCGCTACGTTTCCCGGATGTTTTTAGTTCCAAAACCCGGGTGCAACCAATGGCGTTTGATTATCGACCTTCGAGAACTCAACCGTTATTGCTCAACCTTCACCATGACGTGCGAGACGCTCAAGCACTTACGTCACCTCTCGCGGCCGGGCGACTACTTCGTCTCCCTCGACCTTGCCGACGGGTACTACACCCTTGGCATCCGGGAGGAAGACCGCGACTTCTTCACGGTCAACTACCGCGGCACGCTATGGCGCCTAGCATGCCTCCCGATGGGTTGGTCGGGGTCGGCTTACTACTTTTGCAAGCTAACCCAAGTGTTCACGAACCACCTTCGTCGCCCCCCGCAACCGGTTCCAACAGCTACTTCCCCTCACAATTGTCGCCCCACCAAGCGCTTCCTCCGAAACGCGCGGTGGCGGGGAATTCGACTCCTACCTTACATGGACGACTTCCTTTTCCTCGCCGACTCCTACGAGGACGCCCTCCTACTGCGACAGCGCGTTCAAGCCCTACTCGACAGCCTCGGCCTCGAACGCAACCCCAAGAAGGGCGTTTGGACACCTACCCAAGTGGGCGACCATTTAGGCTTAACGGTGGACCTCCATCACGGCATGTTTCGCGCCCCCCCCCGCAAAGCTCCAACAGCTCGCACAACAAGCCTCATCCCTCCTCGGCCGGGCTGCGTCAAACGCCCGGTGGCTACCTACTCGCCAACTTGCGGCTTTCGCCGGAAAGGCGCAGTTCCTCTACCTCGCCATCGCCCCCGCACGCTTCTTTTTGCGCGAGCTCCACAACGTGTTATCCACACGGGTTGGGTGGGGCGGACGCGTCCGCCTCACCCACCAACTTCGCCGAGACCTCGAGTGGTGGCGCACGGTCCCCACTCAACACAACGGGCGGTCCATCTACAAGCCTATCGAGACCGCCTACCTCCACGCCGACTCGAGCGACTACGGGTGGGGGGCCGTTCTCAACGAAGACTCGAACTATCAAGCCCGGGGCTTTTGGAGCGCTACCGACCGCCAACAACACATTACGTGGAAGGAACTTCGTGCGGTGCGACACGCGGTGGAAACTTTTCTACCCCAACTCAAAGGCCGACAAGTCCTCCTACACGAGGACAACACGGCAGTCGTCGCCGCCCTCACCAAGCTAACCTCTCGCTCGCCCGCCATGATGGCCGAACTCCGTCGCCTATGGTACCTCCTCGACAGCAACGACATCAACATCCGTCCGCGCTACATCCGCTCGGCGGCCAACATATGGGCCGACGCCCTAAGCCGGGAGTTGGACCACGAAGACTGGCAGCTCAACCCTCGTGTTTTCGCCTACCTTCAACGCCGGTGGGGGCCTCACACTATCGACCGTTTCGCCTCGATGCTCAACACGCAGCTACCACGCTTCAATGCCCGCTGGCGCGACCCCCTGTGCGAAGACATCGACTGCCTGCACCTCCCCGACGCGGCGTGGAAGTGCGAAAACAACTACTGCAACCCCCCTTGGTCTGCCCTGCCGACGCTAGCAGCAAAACTCGAACAAGCTCAAGCGGCGGCAACCGTTGTCGCCCCCTACTGGCGAAACAAAACGTGGTACCACGCGTTCGCACGCTTGGCCACCGAGACCGTGCACTTCCCAGCGTCCCGCGACCTGTTCTTTCCAGGCAGGCTAGGCAAGCACGAAGGGGTCGGGCCACCCGCGTGGAGCATCGTGGCCTTTCGACTCACACCCCCTCTTGGCTCTACACTCGACGCGGTGCGATTGGCCGAGCGATACGCCCGGACCGATTAACAGCGCCGGTACAGCACGTTACCCCTCTGCGTACAGGACCGCCGCGCTACGGCTTACGCCGCGAAGCAGCACAGTCGCCCTGGTCCACCGATTTAGCCCAAACTTTCCAAGACCTCCTAGGATCAGACAGACTCGGGGTTACGGCGGTTGCCCTACTCAGCAACTCGCTAGCGCCCTCGACGTACACGAGCTACCAGAGCGCAATCAGACACTTTTTTATTTTTTGTGCAGAAGACAACATCGCCCCGCTACAGGCCACACCCGCCACAATGGTCCGTTACACGGCCTGGCTGGCCCTACGCGGAACGGTCGCTGCGAGCTCGCTGCAACCTTACTTCTCCGCCATAAACAAGTTCTTCCGTGACCACCGGCTCCAACCTGTCGCCGTGGGCGAACTCTTGGCGGACGCCCGCCGTGGCCTCGAAATGCTACAGCACCGCCTAGTGCCTACCACCGCTCGCCTCCCGCTACCCGCACAAGTCGCCCTGGACATCCTGCACTACGCCAACACCCTTCACGAGACTTTCGCGTGGACCCCGGCTGCCTTACCCCAGATGCAACGCTTCAGGGCCTGTTTAGCTGTGTGCGTCAATTACACGTTTTTCTGCCGCGCCGAAACCGGCGCACGCTGCCAGACCGGCGACCTTGTGGTCGACGAGCCTTCGCAACAAATTTGCCTCTACGTGCGAAAGTCTAAGGGAGACCAGCGACGCGACGCCAGCGATAAACTGGTCATCGCGGTACCTGTAGCCGCTAACCCCGTCCTGGCGAACCTGATCACCTACTACACGGAACAACGCGCTATATTCTGCACCAAATTCTACAGCAGGCCACCCCCGCTCGCCTTCTGGAGTTTCTCACCTTCAGAACCCTCCGCAGATTGGGGTGCCGCATCCACCATCTCCACCTGGCTCTCCCTCGCCCTCCTTGCAGTCAACTCGTCAGCGCCCGCCGGCTTTAAATGGACATCACACAGCCTACGGAAAGGCGCGGCGTCCGCTGCTAGCTGCATCGGCGCGCCCCTCCCCGTAATCAAATTTATGGGTGGCTGGGCCAAGAACAGCTCTGTGACTGAAGGAAAATATATTGACCCAACCATGACCCCAACACCTGCTGCTTGGCGGTTCTTCGGCTGGCTCACTCCGTCCCCCCCGCAACACTAATTCTGGCTGTGCAAGCCTTTGGCTTTAGGTTACTGGCAAAACGTGCCCTAGGGTAAATGGTCAGATTGATTTGAATCTAGAGGTTTGCATATCCAATATCATGTGTACGGGACAGTAACTCTAGCGGTTACTGTTACCGTTAATATCGGCGCGTCTCACCTGCAGGGCAACCACCTTGCCTGAGCAGCGAGACGCAGCCAACGACCAACGACTTCCCCAACGGTCAGCTCTAGCTAGCCCGTGCCCTATAAGCCGTAGCTAGCCACGAGCCTAGGCACTCTCTGCTTTCGCGCTCAGCCAATCTAGGCTTCGCGCGAACCCACCCACCCATCCCTATAATCCTGCGCTGATCGACCCCCAGACCCTGTCTGTGGGTGTCTTTTGGCCAAATTGTAAGCAAGCTGACATCTTTGGCAAAACGTGCCCTAGGGTAAATGCGCTAATCTTCCCCCGGGGCATTCCCGTGGTGGTTTTTTGACCTGCACATAATAAGTAGTAAACTGACACCTTTGGCAAATTCTCCCTCGTGTTCATGTGTCGTCGCGTCGTAATTCTTCATAGCACATCGATCATATACCTTATCCTCACAATGTCGAAATACCGTACCGTACCTGTACCAGTCGTAAGAGCAGAAGAAAAGAAATGGGTACAGGTACGAGCGTCCTCTGTTCTCTGGATGCCCATACATATGAGCGAGCAGCGCCGTTGGCGTTGGGGGTTGCATACAACGCTCTCCACACCCACAAGCGCTACAGAATCTTCACTTCGACAAGCTACTAAGATTTATTTTAAAATAAACAGCAGGGGGACAGGAATCATTGCTGCCTCGAAGCCGCACACGGCAGCGTTGCTGGAGATGACCGAAACGGTGCTAGTCACCGGGGGGACGGGGTTTCTGGCTCTGGAAATCATTCAGCAATTGTTGGCGGCAGGGCGGTACAAAGTACGCGCCACAGTGCGCAGCTTGGGCAATTCCGCTCGAAACAAGCCGCTACTAGACCTCGCCCCACACCCTTCGCGAGGCCAATTGGAGCTTGTGGAGGCGGACCTGCTCTCTCAAGTCGGGTGGTGCGGACTGTGTGTGACTCTCGAAAGTGACCGTATCGTTTGACGGCAGTGCCCGGCGATGTATCTGTATGAATAATACGTACGGGTACCGTATCATTAAAGCAGTGAGTAGCAGCGACCTGCTGCGAGTTCAGGTCTGGCATCCGTACAGCCGTTCATTCAAATACGAATGGCGGGTATCTCACTGTATCCGTCTCTGGTATGTGTTTGCAGGGCAGAGGCAACGGCGGGGGTCCAATACGTTGTACACACGGCGTCTCCGTTCTTTCTAGGCGGCGGAAATGAGGCGGCGTTTCTGAAGCCGGCGGTGGAGGGGACACTTCATGTGCTGCGGGCTTGCAGTCGGAAAGGAAGCCAGGTGAAGCGAGTTGTGGTGACAAGCAGTACGGTGGCTGTAACAGAGGGTCGATATGCCGAGTTACCTGAAACGCACGTGTACACTGAGGCCGACTGGACGAACCCAAATGCAGCTGGGGACGCATACAGTAAAAGTAAAACGCTCGCTGAAAAGGTGTGCTATCGTCCTCCACTCTTGCGTGATCCAGCAGCAGCGGCTTGCAGGGGGAGGGCAGCAGTGGGCGATCTGGTGGACTGACGTATCGTGTACTGTACTCCCGTAATTTGCGTTGCCTTTCAGGCGGCATGGGATTTCGTACGAACGAGCTCGGGGCCGCATCGTTTCGAGCTCAACGTGGTGAACCCCAGCATGATACTGGGGCGTTGTCGAGGAGCACCAGGCACCAGCGTGGATTTGGTCGCCCAGGTGATGACTGGGAAGATGCCTCTAATCCCGGACGGAAGGATCGGCGTCGTAGACGTGGTTGACGCGGGGCGAGTGCACTTGGCGGCGATGACGTCCGCTGTGTCCGGACAACGTTTCATCGCCTCTGCGGAGGTGATCCATTTTTACTTCCTGGCGGACGTCCTCGCGGCCGAGTTCAAGCCCAGGGGGTTCAACGTAACCACAAGACGTATGCCGTACTGGCTGGTCTGGTTTTTGAGTTTTGTCCGGCCGGAGCTCAAGGTCGCAAAACGGCAGTGGGGCCGGCAGCTACACTTAGACGGTCGGAAAACGGAAAAGATGTTTGACTTTACTTACGTTGACGTTGCGACTACCATCAAAGAAACGGGGCGATCGCTCGTCGAGTCCGGCGTCGTCAAGCCCAAGAGAAAACAAATGGTAACTGGAACAGAATTTGTTTCGAAAGGCTGCTGTCGTGACCTGCTGTCTGACCAGTGCTCACCCGTGTTCACTCGCGCGACGATTGTTTAAATAATATTGAATGCAGAGCCGAAGCGGTGAAATGACCGGTTATTCTTGTCATCATCGGCAGCAGCAGGAAACTAAAGTTAAATTTGCAGTTTGTTACGTTAAATAGATTAATGACCGTCCAATCGCTCGCTCGCCGCTGGGTAATCCATCATATCCCGCACAGACCCGTCGTGCATATGGAGACGATGATGATGACGACAAGAATGATGAGACACACCAGCGACGCACACATCCATTTTTGAGAGCTTCGCTGCAAGTCTCGTGCCTGCACCAGCTGCTCCGTCCCCTTGGCAACGTACTCCACCGACTTTGCGACCTGCCATGCCGCAGAATAGCCAGCAAGCCCCCCCCCAGGTTGTCAGACTAACAGTCGCGAACACGGAGCACTCACAGTTACCGCACGCAATCACGCATGCACTCACCTGCGCTTCGATGCTGTCCAACATCGCACCCTGCGACTCCACCAACACAGCCATGTCGAGAAACACTTGTCGCAGTTCCCAAAGAGATTTTTCAAGCTGCTCCACAGCCGCATGCCGCTCCTGAATCTCCGCCAGCGTATCTAGAATCTGCAAGAGTGAAGGGGAGTTGGGCAGTTGGCAAAACATAAAACTGGGAGGATGGCAGCGGTGCGAATGTGGAAACACTTGGGGAGGAAAGGTGGGATAGAGGAGAT
>JAPMLY010002758.1:27500-30000 GCA_026401115.1 Tetraselmis chui
CACACCCCATGCAGCTACAGCACTCAGCCGCAGCAACCCTCCCCTTTGGAACCCATCCAGCCCGCTGACCAGTCGATCAGGGGCATGGGGTTCAGCTAGGGGGGGGGGGGGGGGATACCCACCTTGAGATTCTCCTGCTGCTCCTTAATGTGCGCCAGCATATGTTTTATCTCCGACACCGCTTGAAAGAACGCCTCCATCTCAGGAGACTGCGGCGACGAGCTCGCCTCACTCGCACGTACCAGCCGCTTCCCTTTTTCCACATCGCCCGAGTCGCCATCATCGTGAGGCACCTGCACGCACAAGACAACCTCAATCACCCTCAACCCCCACCACATGTTCGGGTCCTGTCGGTTATGCGAAAAAGGCGGTCAATTGTCGTCCTCACCCCCGTGGGGGGGGGCAGGTGAGGGGCGCTGTGAGGGGGGTTGGGTTGCGCTTGATCGGTGGGCGTCGCCGTTGCGCCGAGGGTTTTTCAAATATACATTTTAATGCTGTTACATCAGCGGTATATTTTATCATCATTATCGTATTTCATTATGAGCCAGAGGTACGGGTACTTTATTCCTCCCTCAGTATTAGACAAATTCTTTCTAACCACTACCTGGTACTTGGTGAATATATGCTATATGCGACCAGTCGGTTTCAAGTAAGAACGCCGCATGTAGAGGGTGACGGTGCGGGCTTACCTGGGAGTCCCATATCCCAGGGCGCAACAAAAAAAGAGAAAAAAAAAATCTACCGTGGGGATCATGGCGGGTTAAATATAGCGAATGTACGATAAACTGTTAGGGCACCCAACATGTTCATAACTGGCAATGGCCCCTTCCACGCCTGCTCATTATCGCCAAGCTCGGCACCTTGCGACGTGCTCTCCGGCCTTCCCCCCCCCCTCTTTTCCCCCCCTCTTCCCCCCCCCCCTTTTCCCCCCTCTGTGCCTCGGGCGCTCACCTTTTATCTTCCACCCGAGGTCACCTTTGTCCGCTCCATGCGTGCCCCCATTGTGTGGCTTCTCCCGCTCCCGCTTCGCCCTTGGACCCTCTAAATCGTGATCGCTGCTCCCGTCCGTTGCACCTTGGGTCATGCCTCCCCGCATACACTTATCACCCCTCTTCCCCGTGCCTCCTATGGACTTCCCCCCATGTCCCATTGGTCCCCCTCCCTCCACCACCGAGAGCCGAGGTTGTGCTTAAACCCCTCGCCCCCCCCCTCCGTCTCCCTCTACCCATGCCCAACCCCCACCCCCACCTGATGGACCCCCGTTGCCTCATGCACAAGCCATTATTCCCTCGTGTGCTGCCGCCATCCGTCGACATGTTGCTCTCAAATCCCCCCCTCGCGCTGCCGCTCTTGCCTCTTGTAAATGATCTTGTCGCTTGCCTCGTGCGGTTCCGACCTGCCCCTGCGGCCCGAGGATGTTGTACAACAGCGAAAGATGACCTCATATCTACTCTATAAGCAACTCTCGAATATGCAACCTCCCTTCCATTCCCTCAACGGACTCTCGTGCCGCCGGAGCTTTCCTACCAGCTCATCTTTGTGGTGGACTTCTCCTCCGCCCGTTTCAGGCTGCGGTTGGTCCCGCGTCCGCTCCCTTGTCCAACGTCGAGTCTATCTTTGGAGCTTTGTGCCCGGAGAGGACATACTCACATTCACCGACACTCTCCTACGTGATACTCGACATCGAGAGTGTCATGAACTTGCCCGAGTCTACCGCGTGGCCTCTATGTCGATACGCTCTAGTGGTCGGGCCCGGGGTGGGGGCGGCTCCCGCCGTCGTCGGGCCCCGCTCTCTCAACATGAGCAACATGCGCCACCTATTCACCTCCTCGATGGTGACCTTTGATGCCGTGCTGCCTTCCGTCGACCCCGTGAGGTGGTGGACGTCGGCAAGCTGCGACGGGCCCGTGTGGCCTTGCACGGAGCCGACCTTGGGACGGCGGAAGACACCGACGCCGCGCGTGTTGCTCTCTAGCGGTTGCATCCTCCACATGGAGCAATACACCCCGACTGTGACCTCGCCGACCCCGTCCAACCCCCCCCACTCGCGCCCTCCCCTCACATATCATGATGACCGTGATAGCCTCCAGTTGTGGGAGGACTCTATCCTCTTCGTCACGAGAAAAGCACCTCGCTTGTCAGCCCCTCATGTTGATGGCTGGCGATGGGAACATGTCCGTGACTTGAATGTTCCGCCGTGGCGGACGTGCGTGAGCAACTGCTCGGCTTGAAACTTACATCCTTTCAGACCTATGCTTTTTCTGACGATGAAAAGTATTTGAATACATCGACTTTTGTCCCGACTGTGATTGCAGTGGCTCCGGAGGTATTGAAGGCATGCATTGGGGGATCAATAGCAATGGATGGGTTTGGTAGGGTGAAGTTGTGGGGCCGTCCCCGTCGGGGTCCAGGTCAGGTGGTGGCCGGGTGTCGCGCGGTGTCGGGCCTTCGCCGGTCGGGGTGGCCGGAGGCGTAAACCGCGCGAAGGCGTAGAATCGCA
>JAPMLY010002758.1:32500-46376 GCA_026401115.1 Tetraselmis chui
TGTGTGTGTGTGTGTGTGTGTGTGTGTGTGTGTGTGTGTGTGTGTGCGTATGTGCGCGTGTGTGTATGTGTACTTTGCATCAGCTTCACAAACATAAGCATCGATGATTCAATAGCTAGAAGCTTGAGAAAGAGCACTAGCATGCAGTATCAGCAACAATAGCTGAGCCAGCATCAGCATGAGTAAGCAGCAGCCGCAACAAGAAAGTCAGCATCAGCGGTAGCATGAGCAATTTGAGCTGTGCTACTACAAAGGCCACAAAGATGTGACGAACATGGATGTACACTCTTCCCATAAAGTCCGTTACTAGCGGCACGCATTTAATTACCCGCCACGCACAGCCACGATGGCCATGCAATTCGATTGGGGGGTAGAGTAATGACTTTCGAACAACACACCACGGCGCGTTGTTCACTGACGTGAGCACCTCTATCGGCACGCTCCAGTTATTGTGGGCACACACGTTGAATTTGCGGCCGAAATTTTGCAAGCCGATATTTGTGGATGTGCAGGTAATGCACGCCTCTATGCGTGGATCGGTGCACGTAGTGTCGCGATAAGCCGGGAGACTACTCGAAATTGGGCTTTCAGCATGTTTGCACAATTTCACGAGTATCCGCCGAGTGTGTTGCGCCCGGCCGCCTACAGAGCGGCAATACCGGGAATGGCATATCGTGTGCACTAGGTTTTCTTTCCAAGTGCCCGAAAATACAGCCAAGGAGCACGGGCTAGGGACCTATTGGGCTTGAGGGACGGTTGACTTGGAGTGTAAGCACCCTAGCGCGCGCATCGCTGGCCTTTCAAGCTTTCGCATCGCCGGGCGTGAAATATGGCGGGGAGCTTTCAAAGTACCCTAGCACGGGCCTTGGTTTGGCATGCGGCAAATGGCACGGCACCATGCCAACATGGGGCATGAAATGGGTGACGCCGTGAATAGACGCAATATAGAGCGCTGATTGTTGAGCGTATTGGCGGAGCGGGTGTGCGGGTACCACCTGTCCAAGGGTTGCTAGCCCCGCGCGAATGTGGCAGATTTTGAAACCCTGAAAACTTTAGTTGGCTGTACGAGGGGCTGGATGGCATCGGACGGCGGATTTGACGCGAAAACCGGCCGGTAGGCGTTAATACATTGAAAACTTATATTTACTTGGGGAAAGAGCTTCCATTTGCAACTTGGTTTGCTCGAATCGGACACCGTACGGCAAAGTTAGGCTTTTTTAAGCCTCCCAAGCTGTGGGTTTCCGGCCCCTATCCCACCCACGTCAAGCATCTTAATGGCACATGCCACCACACCCACGTGCTCCCATGTTTGCAGACAGCATGCTGGGATCATAAAAACCGCGTGTTGTGTCGCCGATTTCGGGAGTTTTCACGAGCCAAAGTGTGGAAAATCCGAATTCCGGGGCGCCCGAATCAGGGTATGCCCCGAAATCGGGGTTGACCCGCAAACCCTAATACGTCAGTTCGTAGCCGTGACGGGCCCCATTTGTGCCCCGCTTCCCCCTTTACTTCACCGTCAACACAAGTTTCGGTCCGCCTTTTCAACGAGCTAAAGTACAGTTAAACCCTAGAAACCCTACATGATAAACACCCGCCCTACGCGAAAGGCCCTATTTCACTAGTAACGGACTTTATGGGAAGAGTGTATAGACACATGGTACCAGCGTAACGACACGAAATAGTGGTTACAGCTAAAGGTTGTTGATCTTGGGGTTTGATGGAGGTGGTAGACACTAAAGCACCCCCCTTAGTAACCTTGTTATCTATTTATTTAGTGCTTGCAAATCATGCCTACGCGCCCACTCGCCGAAACACCCTTCAGCTAGAGCCGCCTCCATCCTGCAACCTATGGGCAAAGTAGTGATATTCTTTTACTATATTTTGCGCTCCTCGACGGTAGTCTGCGTTCCTGCGGGCCCGATCGGTATCGGGAAATTGCCCGGCCCATTGCACCCCCTTGCGTTCTCCGCTACTGGTGGCACGTCCTTCCATCCACTTGCTCGCCCATTGTACGAGTACAACCTGTTGTAAGTAATACCGTATACGTATTAGTTGAAGATAGCTATTGTAAGCTACTCTAGATATGATTAGTACATGTCTAGATCGGACATACCGATAAAGTGTTTGACTCGGTACATAGCTGTTGCTAGGCTACAGCTCTCCCACTTCTGTTGTCCCGACACCACGCATGTAGGCTGGTTGTCGCCGTAACTGTTCCGTTTGCGGGACTGTGAATGTAACTACGTTTGCGTAAGTTATCTTCCACACTAACTGTGTTTGCATGGTTCAATAGGTTATGGGCCCTCGCCTCACGTCACTCACGCGCGACAACCTGGTTCGGCGAGCTGCGATCGACAGCTCTCCCGCAGAAGGCAAGTTTATCTAGACACCTAGTACTTTCAACTTGTAGTCGGCGGTATCGCCAGTATAAACTGCAATTTATAACCCGCCACCACCCCTCTTAAGTCAGCCACTCGACGGAGATAGCCAGCCACCCACACCGACGCACTCGTCGTGTGTGGACAGGGTGCACACATGTCCAAGCTGGAGAACGGGGGGGCGCACCATCGGGTGAATACGCATCCACAGGTTGCACGCCAGCCGTAGCTTACCTTCTTATTTTTATATTATCCTAGCGAGTCAGCCACCAGCGCAGCGCTCCACCTGTCCTGGCCTTGGCCTCGACTTATGCCCCACACTGGGTGGAGGATACAGAGAAAGTGCTCTGAGACACCCCGGGGCTACAGGCCGAGGGGTCGGCGGGCATCATGCCGTCTCTTTGCAAACCGTTGTTAGGCACGAGTCCGGCTAGCGGTTTTTACCGCTGCCTGTTTTTTATTTAGCTCTTTCTTTTTCGCCCTCTGTCGAAATGGCGCCGAAAACTCCGCCTGTTTCACCTCCTTACTCCCCTGACTCAGGCTCTCAACAGAGCAACCTCGATCACCCCCCGGATACTCTCACGCTGCTCGTTGCGCAAGTGGCGCGCTCAACAGCTCGTCTCGACTCGCAGTCGGCCGAGGCTGCTGCTGTTGCTGCTGCGGGTGCTAATCCGCACTCCCCTGTCGCTCAGCGCCGCCACGATGCTCAGCTCGAACCCGTCCGGGACAGCCACGACGTGCACGCCCTCCCTCTGCTTGAACATCCCCAGCCTGGATACGTCCCCCCGGACGTAGAAACAATCTTCGCTGCTGCTACTCATGCAGCTCCTGTTGGCGACCCCACAGTCGCACAACGCCGTCACGATGCGCCCCGCGAGCCCTCGCGTGCCGATGCGCACCACGACCCCTCGCGTCACGCCCTCCCGGTTGATCACCTCCCACCACCTCCCCCCTTCCCCTCCGCTGGATATGCCTTTCACCACCCCGGCCCTCACATCCCGGAGGCGCCCTCTAACCTCGTCGCCCCCTACCGTGACCACCCGCACTCGTACGGCCCGCCGCGTCCCATGGCCGGCCGCTCTCCCTTTCCCGGTGGCCCACCTCCTCCCTTTCATGGCCGGCACTCTCCCCCAGTCCAACATGGCGACCCCGCCACCCGTGGCCGTCGTCGCCCCACTATTGACCCGGTGGTCATCGGCCGGGCGGCACACGAAGCCCCCGGCTTCGACAAGGACGCACTCAACCGGTCCATGAAGATGTCGGTCCCCGTCATGGGCCCGACCACGGACTTTAAGCAATGGAAGAGGACCTTCCTTAATTTCCTCTCCATCAAGGCCGCATACCTCATTCCACAGCTGGCCATACGCGACTCCGGCGTTTGGCTCGACGAACCAGCACAACACTACGCCTACACGCTGCTTCTCCATGCAGCCATCGCGAATCAGCGCGCTGACCAAGCGATGAAATGCGTTTCTCCAGCCCGCCCTGACTGCGCCGCTGCCGCGTGGGACATCCTGTGTGACGCCTCGATTGCCGGTCTTTTGCTCGCTCCTTGTCCCTCCTGGACAACATGACGGTCAGACAGCGCCCTGGTCAGTCACTCACTGACTATGTCCACTACATGCGCCAGACCTTTGACGACTACAACGACACATGCCAATTGGTTGATGGCTCCGTTGCCATCCACCCCCACCACCTCGGTCTCCTCATGTTGCGCGGTATTTCCAGCAGCGGCCCACACGGTCAGGCGAAGCAATGCGTCATCAACGCCTTTGACACGGACTACATCATGTCGGCTGATGAAGTGATGGCTAGCATTCTCCACCTCGCGCACAACATGGACGACGGCCCTGCCCCGAACACACCCGCTCCGGCCATATCACCCCCTCCCATCTCCGCGTTCGTCGCTGCGGGTCGCGGCTCGCCCAGCGGTCGAGGCCCACCACACCGTAACCCTCACGGCCATCGACCCAACAAGTGTGGCGTTTGTGGCAGCCTCAACCATCTCATGTCCGCCTGCACTGCCACGGATGACGCTATCCTTAAGTGGAATCCCGCCAAGCGTAGGATGACAGTCTAGAAGTACGGCGCCGCCGACGGCACCCCCTCTGCTCACGCTGCGCTGCTAAGCGACGTCCCTGCCGACGACGCCCCCGCCGATGACACCGACTGCCTACCCACCCTCGAGGACTGCGCTGATGACTACGATGACGACGAGGTGAGTGTCCCATTCAGCTTTGTGGCATTCTCCTCTTCCCTCGCCCCGGGTCGTAACTTGTCACAGTTTTGGGTCGTTGATTCCGCCTACTCGATTAACCTCACCGCGTTCCGAGATGACTTCGTGAAATTCACGCCCCCATCCGCTCCCTCTCGCGTGGGCGGTGTCGGCGTTGACGTTAGGGGCAGTGGCTCAGTGCGGATTTCTGTCAGACTTGCCTCTGGCCAGCTCATTCACCGCACTGCGTATGCACTCTACACCCCTGACCTATCATCTCGCTCCGCACAGCGTATCGGCAGACTACTTAGTGTCAGCTGGATGCAAACTCACAGCGGATGTGAATTCATCTTCCCCTCCAACTACTGTAAGCGTAGTGCACCTGGTCGCAATGGTTGCCATATCCAAAAGGCCGCGGGGGGGAGGAAATTATTCAAGCCCTCCATACCGGGTCCTTCTCCAACTGCGGCCGAACCTGAGATCCGCCGTCGCCATACCTCACCTCTCCTCCCGTCGCAATAGCCCTCATGTTGTTGGTGTCGAGCTGCCTCTCCTTGGATCAAGTCGACGTCAACATGTTGGTCGACGAGGTATGATCGCCATTCCTCATCGATGTTTCTCGGATGTCCGCTGCTAGCCTCAACGCTCTCAACCAATCGATGATTCGTCCGTATCCTCCTCGCGGGAACATATTTCACAGCCCCATCCCCTAAAATGGGAAGGCATTTGAGAGTATTCAGTCGCGGAAAAAACATATCGGACATGCCGAGCGGGAGATCTTAGTGCATGTGTACGGATAATATAATTTCTAAAACCCTTTGAATAAAGCTTCCCGAGAGCTGCTAATCGCGCGGATCACATCTGCCGGTACATCGTGTCACGCCTGGCACATTTACATGGTTGCCAGCGCTCACCGCGTGGAGGCAAAGGTAGAGAAGTCAAATAGTGCATTCTGCCAATTGTTTACACTCATTGTGAGGCTGAACATACACGAATAAACTAAATACGAATAGCTCTAATGTACCCAAGGGACCTATCAATTCTGCTTGTGAGAGTGCCGACAAGCCTCTCTCCGTTTTCGTTAACAACACTACAACCGCACAAGGGTTTCGCCTTCATTACTAAAGTAATAGACACAAGGTTGTTGTCTATGATCATAACTTTGTTCTAATTGTGTACAAGGAAGCAACTTATGCAATTCATTAATTTTTATCCTTAGATTCAACTGTCTCAGCCGGTATATGTGGCGACTATATTCCTAATGTATGCCATATGATTGTAGGGCTCTTACGTCTCGCTAGTTATTGTATTCCGTACCTTCCGAGAAAGTGTACACCCTCAGTTGTACACCATTGTAATTAGATCAGGTCACAAGTACAATACTAGCGTGCTAACTAGTGAGACTAATTAAGCGTCAAGACGCGCTCGATCACGTTTGTTCGCCGAGGCGATAGCAACACGTCTCATGCGACGTGCATCTGAGGGTCGCATGACGCTTCGAGACTGAAGCCGAGCTAAGCAAGACAACGTAAGTCAACGCAGTGGAAGGAGGAGACAAGTCACTTCTTGTATTTTCTTTTAGCTTACATTCAAGTACTTCGTAAAATAGCTGCGCTCTAGCGCATTTTTTCTGCGTTGGTCGTAATAAGTTGCTACGCAGCTTCTTCTTTAAGCAAACTGCGATAGTGGTTTCGGGGCGTTCGATATACAAGTTGTCATATGCGCTGCTTCGACTCGGATAAGAGCCTCCCGACACTCCGGCACCACTCCTTTGCGCGTCACCCCAACACCAAGAAAGCGGATCATCCCTACCCCACAGCAATTTTCGGCTGTACGTGCACACCACATTTAATAAACATCAACGGAAACGCATGAAAATCGCGACATTCCGCACCCGCGCAAACTACATATCATGCACTCACACCCCTCCGGCCTCTACACGCCATTGCGAGCGCACTATTAGGACCTTACAGCTGAAACCCCCACCGAAGGTAAACAAGCCCCACATCTTGGCAGCGCGGGGATCCGTGCGCCAAGTAACATACTTGGTGTATCTTATAGATAGCCGCAACGACAGCGAGTTGGCTGGGATGCGCTCGGTATTCATCGGTTGCACATTCACCCACCTCCTATAAGAAACTTAGTAGGCTCGCTACCGACGGTCGTGGTCTGTAGGAACTGCCATATTGAGCTCCCTAATCATATAGTTACAGAGGTGCCGGGCCATTTTTTCGAATAGCGCCTCCGACGCAGAATAAACGAAGTGGAGGGTCGAGCCACCACGAGCTTTGCTTACGGTTACGGGGTGAATCGGACGCCCGCTCTTACCGCATTTACTAGAAGGTTTTTAGCCCTCTTGTTACCTTCCAGACACACCATTTATGATATAGGGTATTATGGAGTGATTGTTTCGAAATGGAGCCGGGAGGAGGTTGTATTGAACCATGCAAACACAGTTAGTGTGGAAGATAACTTACGCAAACGTAGTTACAATCACAGTCCCGCAAACGGAACAGTTACGGCGACAACCAGCCTACAGGCGTGGTGTCGGGACAACAGAAGAGGGAGAGCTGTAGCCTAACGACAGCTCTGTACCGAGTCAAACACTTTATCGGTATGTCCGATCTAGACATGTACTAATCATATCTAGAGTAGCTTACAATAGCTATCTGCAACTAATACGTATACGGTATTACTTACAACACTCCCCCTGAAGGTAGCTACGGGATGAAGCGTTGCATTGGGTATTGTCCTCCAAGGATCACACTTCGGTGTCTTGCTAGTGCAGGTCCTGGGAGGGGTTTGGTGAGCATGTCAGCCACCATCTGGTCAGTGCGGAGGTACCTTAACTTGATGGTTCCTTGCTCCACGTGGTCTTTGAGGAAGTGCCACTTCAGACCGATGTGCTTAGTCTTCTCGCTGACCAAGGCATTCTGGGAGTATGCAATGGCGCTTTGGTTGTCCTCCCAGATGGTGGTGGTTTCGGTGATAGGGGAGTTGAAGATTTCCCCATGAGTTGCCGGAGGTGGAGTCCCTCCTTGGTGGCGTCAGCCGCAAAGTAGTACTCGGCTTCACACGTGGATTGAGCCACACAAGTCTGTTGTTTGGACTTGTAACTGACTGGCCCGCGTCCGAGGGTGAAGAGATAGCCGGAGCGAGACTTGCGGGTGCTGCTGTCGTTGGCCCAATCAGCGTCGGCAAAGCCTGTGAGTTGGAGGCTGTTGTCCATGCCCCCCCCCCCAACGTCGGGCGCATGTCGATGGTGCCATGGAGGTAGCGGAGGACCTTTTTGAGAGCCTGCAAGTGTGCCTCGGTGGGTGAGGCTTGGGCAGAGCCGAGGATGCTCAACGCCGTGGAGACATCGGGGCGTGTACAAACGGCTGCGTACTGGAGGCTGCCCAGGAGGCTGGGGTAGACGTCCTTGGCCACCCCTGTGAGAGAGGGCGAATTCAAGTGTGCAAGGCCGGCGAGAAAGCCCGGGTCCATCGGAAGTGACGACGGCTTAGAGTCGGACATGCCGTACTTGGCGAGGATGTCGCGCATGTACTTGGACTGGTCCAGCGAGATTGTGCGCGTGGAGCGATCGCGGGTAATGTGCATGCCGAGGAGTTGGGAGAGGTCGCCTAGGTCCTTGATTTTGAACCGTGCTCCGAGTTGGGCTTTGAACGATGCGAGCCAAGTGGCATCATTGCAGGCCGCGGGAATGTCATCGACGTACAGGGCGATCATGGCGAAAACGTGGCCGGTGCGAAAGATGTAGATGCACGGGTCGGAGACGCATTGTTGCCAGCCATGGTCGACGAGCCAAGCACGAAGTAGCATGTTGAACTCGCGGGGGGACTGCTTAAGGCCGTAGAGGCAGCGCTTGAGGTGACAAACCTTGGACGTTCCATCGGTGAAGCCGAGGGGCTGGCGGATGTACACATCCTCCCGGATGGGGGCGTAGAGAAACGTTGTGTCGATGTCAAGCTGGCAGAGTTCAAGGTCGCGGGCGGCTGCGATGGTTAGGAAGAGACGCAGGCTGGCCATGCGGATGACCGGGGAGAAGGTCTCCGTGTAGTCCAGTCCAGCGCGTTGACTGCACCCCTTGGCGACGAACCGCGCTTTGTAGCGGGAGACGTCGCCGGCTGTATCCGACTTAACTTTGAAGATCCACATGCTGTTAACGACCATGCGGCATGGGGGGAGGTCCCACGTGCCATTGCTGATTAGGGAGGAATACTCTTGTTGCATAGCGGCTTGCCATTGGGGGGCTTGGGCGCTGTCCAGCGCAGCCCGGTAGGATTTTGGTTCCACACACTCTCGGGCGGAGAGGAGGGCGATGGCAGTAGGGGACGTGCCGGCAGGTGTGTGTGGGGGACCAGTGACAAGGTCGGGGACGTGAGGGTGCTCAAATATGTCCTCTGGAGCTTTGCCTTGTTCAGGATCACAACACGCCGTTACGAGGGTCGGTGGGTAGTTGGACAAGTGGGCAACCATATCGCCGTAGCCAATGGGGTGGGAGCGGAGCCGAGCATGGCGAGGGGCTGCGGGGGGGGGGTAGGGGTGTGGGTAATGTGAGGTCAATGGGGTGGGATAGGGGTGAGTCTGCGGGTACGTCTTCCGAAGAGTCGGTGATGGCCGAGTCGACGGAGGGTTGTGTGTCGAAGCCTGGGGTGTCTTCCTGAAAGACAACATGTACGGAAGTGGTGATGCGACGCGTTTCCGGATTGTAGACACGATACCCGGGTGCGTCAAGGGGATAGCCCACCATGACGCCGCGAAATGCTTTTTCACTGAATTTCCGACGTTGTTTGTCGGGGACCTTGGCGAAAACGACGCAGCCGAAGACGCGGAACTTGGAGGCGTTGGGCACCGACGACGTAAGGAGTGTGAGGGGGACGCCCCCATTAGGTCCGACCGAGCGAATGTACGTGCGGTTGCGAAGGTACACAACAATGCTGACAGCGCACGACCACATGGAGTTGGGAACGGCCATGTTGTGGAGCATCGCCGATGCATTGTCCCGGATAGTGCGCCAGGGACGTTCGGCCTTGCCGAGCATGTGGTGGGCGTATGGGGCAGAGAACTGCACCCCGACGCCGAGGTGTGCGCACATACGGCGAGTGACAGCAGCTTCAAACACAGAGTCGGAGTCAAACTTGAGGACCCGTGCGAACGCGCCCGTCTGGGAGTGATGGCGGGCATGCAAGTGTTTGATGTCCAAGAGGATGGTTTCCAATTCCGACCATGCGTCGTCTTTAGACTTAAGGAACCGCACCCACATATAGTTGGTGCGGTGGTCGATGACGAGCAAGCAGTAACGGAGGCCATGTGGGGAGGGGACATTGACTGGGCCCCAGAGGTCAGCGGACAGGTTGAGGAGGGGGTGGGATGGTTTTGCGCAAGCGGCTGTGTTGCGTGGTGCAGATGTGGCTTTGTGAAGTAAGCAAGAGTCGCAAGAAACTTTGGTTATAGCGCTAGCTAACACACGGCTAGTCGGGACACCGTGAGTATGCTGGGCCTGAAGGCTGTGCATGTTGAGGTGGCCAAACCGACGGTGCCACAGGACGGGATCACACTGGGCAGTGAGGGCAACTTGAGGTGAGGCGTCAAGTTCCGCCGGTGCGGATGGGCTGGAAGGGAGGTCCGGCTGGTGGGGAAGGAGGTAGAGACCGTTTCCGGACGGTTCTAGGACACCCATGCTTGTGGGTACCAAAAGCAAACCAGTGTCAGAGTTGGAGGGGAAGATGAATTCACATCCGCTGTGAGTTTGCATCCAGCTGACACTAAGTAGTCTGCCGATACGCTGTGCGGAGCGAGATGATAGGTCAGGGGTGTAGAGTGCATACGCAGTGCGGTGAATGAGCTGGCCAGAGGCAAGTCTGACAGAAATCCGCACTGAGCCACTGCCCCTAACGTCAACGCCGACACCGCCCACGCGAGAGGGAGCGGATGGGGGCGTGAATTTCACGAAGTCATCTCGGAACGCGGTGAGGTTAATCGAGTAGGCGGAATCAACGACCCAAAACTGTGACAAGTTACGACCCGGGGCGAGGGAAGAGGAGAATGCCACAAAGCTGAATGGGACACTCACCTCGTCGTCATCGTAGTCATCAGCGCAGTCCTCGAGGGTGGGTAGGCAGTCGGTGTCATCGGCGGGGGCGTCGTCGGCAGGGACGTCGCTTAGCAGCGCAGCGTGAGCAGAGGGGGTGCCGTCGGCGGCGCCGTACTTCTAGACTGTCATCCTACGCTTGGCGGGATTCCACTTAAGGATAGCGTCATCCGTGGCAGTGCAGGCGGACATGAGATGGTTGAGGCTGCCACAAACGCCACACTTGTTGGGTCGATGGCCGTGAGGGTTACGGTGTGGTGGGCCTCGACCGCTGGGCGAGCCGCGACCCGCAGCGACGAACGCGGAGATGGGAGGGGGTGATATGGCCGGAGCGGGTGTGTTCGGGGCAGGGCCGTCGTCCATGTTGTGCGCGAGGTGGAGAATGCTAGCCATCACTTCATCAGCCGACATGATGTAGTCCGTGTCAAAGGCGTTGATGACGCATTGCTTCGCCTGACCGTGTGGGCCGCTGCTGGAAATACCGCGCAACATGAGGAGACCGAGGTGGTGGGGGTGGATGGCAACGGAGCCATCAACCAATTGGCATGTGTCGTTGTAGTCGTCAAAGGTCTGGCGCATGTAGTGGACATAGTCAGTGAGTGACTGACCAGGGCGCTGTCTGACCGTCATGTTGTCCAGGAGGGACAAGGAGCGAGCAAAAGACCGGCAATCGAGGCGTCACACAGGATGTCCCACGCGGCAGCGGCGCAGTCAGGGCGGGCTGGAGAAACGCATTTCATCGCTTGGTCAGCGCGCTGATTCGCGATGGCTGCATGGAGAAGCAGCGTGTAGGCGTAGTGTTGTGCTGGTTCGTCGAGCCAAACGCCGGAGTCGCGTATGGCCAGCTGTGGAATGAGGTATGCGGCCTTGATGGAGAGGAAATTAAGGAAGGTCCTCTTCCATTGCTTAAAGTCCGTGGTCGGGCCCATGACGGGGACCGACATCTTCATGGACCGGTTGAGTGCGTCCTTGTCGAAGCCGGGGGCTTCGTGTGCCGCCCGGCCGATGACCACCGGGTCAATAGTGGGGCGACGACGGCCACGGGTGGCGGGGTCGCCATGTTGGACTGGGGGAGAGTGCCGGCCATGAAAGGGAGGAGGTGGGCCACCGGGAAAGGGAGAGCGGCCGGCCATGGGACGCGGCGGGCCGTACGAGTGCGGGTGGTCACGGTAGGGGGCGACGAGGTTAGAGGGCGCCTCCGGGATGTGAGGGCCGGGGTGGTGAAAGGCATATCCAGCGGAGGGGAAGGGGGGAGGTGGTGGGAGGTGATCAACCGGGAGGGCGTGACGCGAGGGGTCGTGGTGCGCATCGGCACGCGAGGGCTCGCGGGGCGCATCGTGACGGCGTTGTGCGACTGTGGGGTCGCCAACAGGAGCTGCATGAGTAGCAGCAGCGAAGATTGTTTCTACGTCCGGGGGGACGTATCCAGGCTGGGGATGTTCAAGCAGAGGGAGGGCGTGCACGTCGTGGCTGTCCCGGACGGGTTCGAGCTGAGCATCGTGGCGGCGCTGAGCGACAGGGGAGTGCGGATTAGCACCCGCAGCAGCAACAGCAGCAGCCTCGGCCGACTGCGAGTCGAGACGAGCTGTTGAGCGCGCCACTTGCGCAACGAGCAGCGTGAGAGTATCCGGGGGGTGATCGAGGTTGCTCTGTTGAGAGCCTGAGTCAGGGGAGTAAGGAGGTGAAACAGGCGGAGTTTTCGGCGCCATTTCGACAGAGGGCGAAAAAGAAAGAGCTAAATAAAAAACAGGCAGCGGTAAAAACCGCTAGCCGGACTCGTGCCTAACAACGGTTTGCAAAGAGACGGCATGATGCCCGCCGACCCCTCGGCCTGTAGCCCCGGGGTGTCTCAGAGCACTTTCTCTGTATCCTCCACCCAGTGTGGGGCATAAGTCGAGGCCAAGGCCAGGACAGGTGGAGCGCTGCGCTGGTGGCTGACTCGCTAGGATAATATAAAAATAAGAAGGTAAGCTACGGCTGGCGTGCAACCTGTGGATGCGTATTCACCCGATGGTGCGCCCCCCCGTTCTCCAGCTTGGACATGTGTGCACCCTGTCCACACACGACGAGTGCGTCGGTGTGGGTGGCTGGCTATCTCCGTCGAGTGGCTGACTTAAGAGGGGTGGTGGCGGGTTATAAATTGCAGTTTATACTGGCGATACCGCCGACTACAAGTTGAAAGTACTAGGTGTCTAGATAAACTTGCCTTCTGCGGGAGAGCTGTCGATCGCAGCTCGCCGAACCAGGTTGTCGCGCGTGAGTGACGTGAGGCGAGGGCCCATAACCTATTGAACCATGCAAACACAGTTAGTGTGGAAGATAACTTACGCAAACGTAGTTACATTCACAGTCCCGCAAACGGAACAGTTACGGCGACAACCAGCCTACATGCGTGGTGTCGGGACAACAGAAGTGGGAGAGCTGTAGCCTAGCAACAGCTATGTACCGAGTCAAACACTTTATCGGTATGTCCGATCTAGACATGTACTAATCATATCTAGAGTAGCTTACAATAGCTATCTTCAACTAATACGTATACGGTATTACTTACAACAGGTTGTACTCGTACAATGGGCGAGCAAGTGGATGGAAGGACGTGCCACCAGTAGCGGAGAACGCAAGGGGGTGCAATGGGCCGGGCAATTTCCCGATACCGATCGGGCCCGCAGGAACGCAGACTACCGTCGAGGAGCGCAAAATATAGTAAAAGAATATCACTACTTTGCCCATAGGTTGCAGGATGGAGGCGGCTCTAGCTGAAGGGTGTTTCGGCGAGTGGGCGCGTAGGCATGATTTGCAAGCACTAAATAAATAGATAACAAGGTTACTAAGGGGGGTGCTTTAGTGTCTACCACCTCCATCAAACCCCAAGATCAACAACCTTTAGCTGTAACCACTATTTCGTGTCGTTACGCTGGTACCATGTGTCTATACACTCTTCCCATAAAGTCCGTTACTAGTGAAATAGGGCCTTTCGCGTAGGGCGGGTGTTTATCATGTAGGGTTTCTAGGGTTTAACTGTACTTTAGCTCGTTGAAAAGGCGGACCGAAACTTGTGTTGACGGTGAAGTAAAGGGGGAAGCGGGGCACAAATGGGGCCCGTCACGGCTACGAACTGACGTATTAGGGTTTGCGGGTCAACCCCGATTTCGGGGCATACCCTGATTCGGGCGCCCCGGAATTCGGATT
>JAPMLY010002759.1:0-39529 GCA_026401115.1 Tetraselmis chui
GTGAGAGGGATGGTGACTGTGCCGTTGGTGGAGATGAGTGTGCAGTACATTTCAGCACTGAGTGAGACTTGGATGCTGGTGGTGACGGTGGGGGAATGGGAGGGGTGAGAGCGGAAGTACGAGCCATCTGGAAAATTTTTCAGAGTTGTGTAGTGGTAGAGGCTGAGGGGGTGTTGGGAAGGGAGGTTGGGGGAGGGGGTGTTTTGTGTGAGGTATTCTGTTGCAGTTTGGGACAGGAGGGTGTATAACCAGTGTGTGGGTGGAATGGTGCCGTCGGAGTTGATGCATGGGAGGGAGAGTGAGTGGCTGGATTGGATGAGGACAGTGGTGAGGCAGGTGTCAGCCCAGGATAAGCCGGGGACGTGTCTTGTGACGGGGGGTGGTGTGATGGTGATGGTGTGAAGGTGGTGGTCAGGGGGTACGGGTTCATAGGGTGAACGGGGAAAAATGTGAAGGGATACATGTCCAGATTGTGAATGAATGGGATTATTGGGCAGGTGGAGGATATTTACCCAGAAGGAGGACGGGTCGGACTCGATCGGGGCAGGAGTGTCCAACGGCTGGAGTGCGTCCGCAAACTGGAGGATGAACTGGGCTTGCTCGGGTAGGTCTTCGAGCTTGCACATGTTGTGGAACGGGAGGGTTGAACCTGTAGAGGTGAGAGCCGTCGCGAGGTCAGAGGTGAGGAGATCCTGAAGGAGGGCGACTGCTTCTTGGCCGGTGATACCGGTGAATATCGGGGAGCGGATCTTCATCCTTCGGCCCGAAACTCCTGGAGCTGAGGCAGCCCGGAGAAAGCTAATTTTCTGCTGACTTAGTTTTTCCAGGAGCGAGGGGGAGGAGAGCACGGAGGGGGGCACTGGACCGGCTGAACTGAATTCACGCTCGCGTGAAGTCAGTTGATACAGGAGTCCCACCGCTATACAGGAGGTAGGAATTGTCAGGTGGATCTCCTGAAAGCTCGTGTGGAGCTCGACTGGTAGGGGTGTGGCATCGTTGCATTTCGGGGAGGTGGGGTGGAGGGTTCGAGTGGCGTTCGCGGTCCACCGAGTGTGTTGGGCGAGTTCCCTGCCTATTATATTTCTGATGCGGTTGGGGAGATCGGTAAGGTCGTGCAGACTTTCGAGTAGCCAACGGCGGGCCAACGAGCATGCCGACACGATCGGGTCGAGGTGAGAAGGGTCCGGGAGGAAGACGCCGTGGAGCCAGAATCGAGCGAGGTGGGGGGGGGTGGTGGAGTACTGGCCTGTGAGGAGGAGGGAGTCGACAGTCCGGGTGGAGAAGTCGTCGGCCTGTCCCATGGCCTCAGTTGACCGTGGGGGGGACAGGATCAGTGGGGATTGAAGGCCACGACGGAGAGGAAGGGGGTCCAGTGGCGTGCCCAGGAGTTGTTGGGGGTGGTTGAGCTGGGGTGCGGTGAGAAACGGGGTCAGGGGGTGTCCCGCGAGTGCGTTCCGGGGTTGGTGGAGGTCCGTGAAGCGGCCGTGCGATGGGGGGTCCTTCAGGAGCGCCTGCCTGTAGGTGGGGGGGGGGTTAGGGGGTGTAGACATAGTGGTCGAGTAGGATTTCGAGAGTCGGAGTGGATTGTCGGAGTTAGGTGTGGCTTTCAGAGGTGGAGTTTGAGTTTCGTTCACGTGTTGGCGGCACGCGACCAGGCCTGATGGGGCATGGGTTTGGTGGATGTCTGCGGCGGACAGGGACGTCCGGACGCTCGGAGGGGCGCGATGTGGCGCGCCGCCAGCCGCGAAAGAAGCTTTTTGTAAGCGGTGTGTTTTTTGGGTGTGGCGTAGTACTTTGATGGGTACGTGTGTGGATTTTGAAGTGGGTGGCGCGATATCTGTCGGGAGGATAAAATTCAAATCCCTGAAAGCTGCGCCTTTGAGCGTGTACCGTCTGGTGTAGCTACGGATCCACTGACCATTTTGAGCTAGGCTCGGGTGGGGAGAGGTGAATGGTGCACGCCGTCCGGCAGCCCTGTTCACCAGTCTTGCGCTCGATGGGAGGCCAGGCCCAGAGCGAAGACGATCGGCGTTGCTCATCCGAGCTACCGATCCATTCCCGGGTTATGTGGTTCAGTAGTACTTTAGTAGTACTTTGGATCTTTTTACTGTCTTTAGTGACGGTAGGATGACTTCCAAGGTATGTACTTCATGTAACAATCTCAACCGTTATGTTGCGTCTTGCGAAATTGGAATCGACGGTCGCATGCTCAACAGCAGGTCAGGAGGCTCCTCAAGAGAGAACCCAAAGTTAGCCTCGAACGGTGTGTGCTCAATTTCGAGTGCACGCGAAGCGTTGTACGCAAATTCCACTTGTGGTAGTAGCGTTGTCCAATCAGAGCCATCATAGCAACAGAAGCAACGAAGAAGCTGTTGAAACGTGTTGTTCACTCGCTCTATCAAGCCGTCCGTTTCTGGATGTCGACTTGTAGACATGTTCAGACGCGTTCCGAGGCGTCTCCAAAGTGTCTGGCAGAAGGCACTGACGAATTTCGGGTCGCGGTCGCTTATCAGCACACGGGGCAGTCCATGTAAGCGGTAGACTCCCTGTAAAAACAAAGTTGCAGTTTCTTCGGCAGTAATCGACTCTGTACATGGCAGAAAATGGGCCATTTGAGTTAGATGGTCTACTACAATCAACACACTGTTAAATCCATTGCTCTTAGGCAAGTGTGTCAAGTAGTCAAGACCAACTGTCTGCCACGGTCTGGGTGGAACAGGCAGTGGGTAAACAGTCGCAGCCATCTGCGGTCGAATCTTTGCTCGTCGGCACACGACGCAGCGTTCACAGAAATCTTTAACGTCTTGGCGAATTCGTTTCCACCCGAATCTGTCGAGTGCTTTAGCAAGAGTGCTAGCAACTCCTGTGTGACCAGCTGACGAACTTTCGTGGAGCTCTGTGATCAATCTCAGTCGGAGCTCATAGTTCTGTGGTATACAGAGGCGATTGAGGCGCCAAAAGTATCCGTCTCTTGCTTCAATCCGGCTGTCTTTCGTCCACTCACCCTCGTCCCCATAAAACGAGTCTTGTGAGAACCCCTCGCGAATGAGATCAGCGAACTCATGGCTCAGCTGCAACGCGTTAACAGTCAGTAAATTTTACTGCGCGTCTTCAAATAGCCGCTGGGACTTCCGTCGTAATTCTCGATCTGACGGAACCTCGCCATCCCAAAATAAGGGAAATGGGGCCTGAGGTACGAAGTCTTGACGCCGGCTCAACGGGTCAGCTTCGTTCAAAGCTCCCTTGCGATATGCAAGTGTCATCGAGCCCACAAACGGTTGCACATCCCGCAGGTATCTTGCTTTCCGCTTGTTCAGCCTGTTGTTAGGTTGCCTGAGCAGATGTCGCAGTGTGTCGTGGTCTGTTACGACAAGGAACTTAGAGCATCTTTCAAGATAGCACCTCCAATGCTTGACAGCTTCGCATACGGCCAAAGCTTCTAAGTCGTACGCAGAGTAAGTGTTACCACGCTCAGCTGGATTCAGCTTACGCGCCTAGTGAGAGATTGGTTGAAGACCTCCTCCTTGGTCTTGCAACAGGACTGTTGCAATCCCCACTGTCGAAGCATTTGTAGCCACGGTGAACGTCGCGTCCGAGCTGACCTCCGGAAGGATCAGGCATGGCGCGGAAATGAGCCGTAACTTGAGAGTCTCAAAGGCTTCCAAACAGGCAGGCGTCAACGTAACCTTCTGTGGCTGGGACTTCCGCAGTAAGTCCGTCAATGGAGTCGTAAGGTCGCTAAAATGGTGTATGAATCTGGCGTAGAAGTTGCAGAATTGTACGAAACTGCGAACCTCCTTCTGCGTCTTAGGCACTGGCCAGTCTGCAACGGCCTCGACTTTCTTTGTGGAAACCGAAATTTTACCGGCTGACACAGTATAGCCCAGGTACTCCATCTCTTGCAGTCCGAAGAAGCATTTCTTAAGGCGTAATTTCAAGCCCTTCTCTTTGAATCGCTCTAGCACGAGACGCAGGTGCTCCACGTGCTCCGCTAGAGTTCGATTGTAAATACATACGTCATCGAGGTAGACAGTAGCAAACTTGTGTAAAAAGTCGCGAAGAATGTCATTCATCATCCGTTGAAATGTAGCCGGTGCATTGCACAGGCCAAACGGCATGGCGACCCATTCCATTAAGCCATCAGGGGTCTGAAAAGCCGTCTTGTGAACGTCCTGATCACGCACTCGAACTTGCCAGAATCCAGAGGCGAGGTCGAGGTGTGTGTAAAAATTCGCGTCCTTAAGTTCGTCCAGTGTGTCATCCACACGCGGAAGTGGATAAGCATCTTTACGCGTAACCTCGTTAAGGCCACGGTAGTCAATGCACAGACGTAGCGAGCCATCAACTTTCCGCACAAAAAGAATTGGCGAGCCGAACTCACTGTAGCTGGGACGGACCAGACCAGCCTCCACTGCGTCTTTGAGCTGTCGATTTATCTCAGCGCGCTCTAGAGGTGACAATTTGTTCAGCCGTTGACGTCGCATCGGGCCAATTGTTTCAATGGGATGATCCCACTGTCGGCTTACATGTGGAGAGTCGACAGGTTGCAGTAACTCCGGGAAGTGATCAAAGAGTAACGACCGGAAGTTGTTACGTTGTTCAGCTGTTAGTTCCTCTCCAGTGTGAAAGTCTGTTGGTTATTCAACGGCTGACGTAAGTTCAATGACGTAAAATTCAGCATGACGTCCTCTTCTGCGGCGCGTCTTGCGCATGAGTTTTTGAACTTTAGTAGACGACAGCAACAGACACTCATGGCGTCGTTTCTCGAGTGTAGTCTCTACTGCTGTGCCATCCATCAGTGTAAAAACCCTGGTTGTGCCAAACTGTAAAGTGGCCTGCTCGTCATCAAGCCATGGTAAACCCAGGATTAAATCAACTGTACGAAAATCACGTAAGACGTAAAAAGTCCGGTGAAATTCGTGTCGAGCCAGCTCAAAAGTGACATCGCAAACTGTCGAAGAAGTCACTCGTTGTCCGTTGGCGAGTCAAACGGGGGTCATAGTCGCAGACTTCCGAGTCTGTAAAGCGAAGCGTCGTACGAAGTCCTCTGACACAAAATCAAGCGTCGCAGCACAATCCACTAATCCAGAAATTTGGTGTCCGCCATCAGAAGTTTTCACAGTCAGCTCAGTTCGAATTAACGGGCGAGCTTCCGTGAGGTCAGTCACTAGGGCTGTAGCTGGCGAAGAAAATTGTCGCAGCGTAGCGATGGACGGTTCCGTGTCGTCAGGAGGTACATGTACCGAGTCGGGTTGATCAGATGTTGTAGATGTTGACGAGTCGTAAAACGCACAATCGGCGTCGACTAACCACACTTGTACAGGCCAAGGAGCTGGAGCAACCACTTCATGTTGCGTTGGGTTCTCCAGTGACTGACGAGTAAAAAGCTGTGTCCTTGCTGGGAATTCTTGGTAGAGTTTCCAGTTCTTAGTCAGTTGAGTAAATTCGCCCACTTCGGTAGTACAAGAACAGCCATCGTAGATGTCGGAGATGTTCGACGACAATCCTCAAAATGCTGCGCAATCTGCTCAGCTAACTCCCATGGTGGGTTGATGTACACCCGTTCTCCTGTCAAGTCCCTCTTAAGAATCGAGTCACTCGGCGAACAGTGAGGTAAGTCACCGTGCGAGTTTAGACCTTCATCATCTGCACATCCCTCCAATGTGAAGTTGAATCGTGCATGCAGAGGGTCAAAGACCGAGTCAACCAGTTTCCAATCAATTGAACGTCTGGTTACATGTTTACGACTATGTCTCTGCTTAGTCTAACGACGACGACATGCTACTAACGTTGCAGGAGTCGCGACTGTAGTCGATGGAGATGTCGGAGGTGTTTCGACGACCTATGTCGCTAACAATGTCTCAGAACGACCATTAGGTGTAGCCGGCTGCTCCAATTCGTTGGTAGAACAGCCTTGCCACCATCATTGCTTCTTAGACTCCATTGGTGCCTTGCCCTTCCACTCCGGGCATTGGAACAGTCGGTGTCCCTTCTTGTGGCACTTGAAGCAGAGTCCCTCCTCCATATGACGCTTACACTCCTCAGGTGTCATCGCTTTTGTGAGTGTGTTGAAATCATCGCGGCCAGATGTTTGACCACGTCCACCATTGTTGCCTCCACCACGTCCACGTCCGCGGCCACGACCACGGCCTCCTCTATTACGCTTCCAGATCTTAGAGGCTTCGTCGAGAGGGTCCTCAAGGTTGCGCTTGCGCGTAGGCTGGGCAGATGGGCTAGCAGTAGACCTCATATTGCCGAGTTCCGGCGAATCTGTAACGACGTCGTTCAGGAAGTTTGGCAGCTCCACCAAAGTAATCTGGTACCCCTTTTGAGCTCGGTGTGACTTCGCCTGGTTCTTCAACGTAGAGTTCGCTAAGCCGTTAATGAAGCGCACACACTGAACATCAGCTGTAAGGTTCTGACGAGACCGACGTAAGAAATCGTTGTACTGCTTAGTGTAGAACGCGTAACTCATCGTGTTGCTCTGCGTAAAGCTTAGCAAAGCGTTAATCGCGTCGTCCCAAATGTTCGGAAGAAACGTTGTCTTGCGTAATTCCGTAACAAGCTCGTCGTGCGTAGATGGAATAGCAGCCTGAGTTTTCCGGTTCAGCCACCACCCATTCAGATGTCCTGAAAACTGTGAAGTAACCCATATAACTGAGTCGTACGAATCAGCCGTAATCCCAAGCATTAGAAAACGCTGAGGCTGAGCTTCAAGCCAATCCTCCAGTTCATTGGCTACCTTGCCATTCTGTAACGGTGAATTAATTGCAGCCTTACGCTGAGTCTCCGTGAGGGTAACAGGTAGTTCAGGGTAGGCATCGGCATTCCCACACGTAAATCTGTAGGCCCTTCACCAGTCAGCCGATTAATGTGTCCACGAATTAACAGCCAGACAGGACCAGAGTCGACCGTCGTAAACCGGGAGTGCATGTGAAACTGTCTCGGAATAGATGTGTCGTCTTGCATGACAGGAACGTGTTGGTAGACTGCTCGGCAAAAGGTTTCCCATTGAGTCACGTAACCGAAGTGAAGTAACTCACTCTTGTGCTTCTTAGCACGAAGTAACCCCGTCTGAGCGGGCGTAAGGTTCAGACCGTCAATGTTGATTGTTTCCGGGACGACGTAAGTGCCATCCGGACTAACTGTCGACTGTGTTGTAACAGCCTGCTCAACCTCAGCTGGTGTGCGTAAGTTGTTCGTAGCAAACAAAATAGGGATAGAAGCCGAGTACGCGTAGACAAGCTGTCGTCCTTGAGGTAGCGTAACTCGGACATGAGCGTCACTCAATAGGAGCGTTAAATCATCCGGTGTCAAAACGAGACCGGTTTCCTCGTGTAACTCACGAACAATAGCGTCGACATGCTCTTCATTAGGTAAGATAGAGCCTGCTGGGAACCAAGTCTTACCAGAACGAGGCTCACGTTGTAATACCAGCTTCACGTCCGACAGTTTAGTTCCTCCTATTGAACCATACAAACACAGTTAGTGTGGAAGATAACTTACGCAAACGTAGTTACAGTCACAGTCCCGCAAACGGAACAGTTACGGCGACAACCAGCCTACAGGCGTGGTGTCGGGACAACAGAAGTGAGAGAGCTGTAGCCTAGCGAATGCGCTGTACCGAGTCAAACAGTTTATCGGTATGTCCGATCTAGACATGTACTAAACATATCTAGAGTAGCTTACAGTAGCTATCTGCAACTAATACGTATACGGTATTACTTACAACACTCCCCCTGAAGGTAGCTACGGGATGAAGCTTTGCATTGGGTCTTGTCCTCCAAGGATCGCACTTCGGTGTCTTGCTAGTGCAGGTCCTGGGAGGGGTTTGGTGAGCATATCAGCCACCATCTGGTCAGTGGGGAGGTACCTCAACTTGATGGTTCCCTGCTCCACGTGGTCTTTGAGGAAGTGCCACTTCAGACCGATGTGCTTAGTCTTCTCGCTGACCAAGGTATTCTGGGAGTATGCAATGGCGCTTTGGTTGTCCTCCCAGATGGTGGTGGTTTCGGTGATGGGGGAGTTGAAGATTTCCCCCAGGAGTTGTCGGAGGTGGAGTCCCTCCTTGGTGGCGTCGGCCGCAGAGTAGTACTCGGCTTCACACGTGGATTGAGCCACACAAGTCTGTTGTTTGGACTTGTAACTGACTGGCCCGCGTCCGAGGGTGAAGAGATAGCCGGGGCGAGACTTGCGGGTGTTGCTGTCGTTGGCCCAATCAGCGTCGGCAAAGCCTGTGAGTTGGAGGCTGTGGTCCAGGCCCCCCCCCAACGTCAGGCGCATGTCGATGGTGCCATGGAGGTAGCGGAGGACCTTTTTCAGAGCCTGCAAGTGTGCCTCGGTGGGTGAGGCTTGGGCAGAGCCGAGGATGCTCAACGCCGTGGAGACATCGGGGCGTGTACAAACGGCGGCGTACTGGAGGCTGCCCAGGAGGCTAGGGTAGACGTCCTTGGCCACTCCTGTGAGAGAGGGCGAGTTCAAGTGTGCAAGGCCGGCGAGGAAGCCCGGGTCCATCGGAAGGGACGACGGCTTAGAGTCGGACATGCCGTACTTGGCGAGGATGTCGCGCATGTACTTGGACTGGTCCAGCGACATTGTGCGCGTGGAGCGATCGCGGGTAGTGTGCATGCCGAGGAGTTGGGAGAGGTCGCCTAGGTCCTTGATCTTGAACCGTGCTCCGAGTTGGGCTTTGAACGATGCGAGCCAAGTGGCATCATTGCTGGCCGCAGGAATGTCATCGACGTACAAGGCGATCATGGCGAAGACGTGGCCGGTGCGAAAGATGTAAATGCACGGGTCGGAGACGCATTGTTGCCACCCATGGTCGACGAGCCACGCACGAAGTAGCATGTTGAACTCGCGGGGGGGCTGCTTAAGGCCGTAGAGGCAACGCTTGAGGTGGCAAACCTTGGACGTTCCATCGGTGAAGCCGAGGGGCTGGCGGATGTACACATCCTCCCGGATGGGGGCGTAGAGAAACGCTGTGTCGATGTCAAGCTGGCAGAGTTCAAGGTCGCGGGCGGCTGCGATGGTGAGGAAGAGACGCAGGCTGGCCATGCGGATGACCGGGGAGAAGGTCTCCGTGTAGTCCAGTCCAGCGCGTTGACTGCACCCCTTGGCGACGAACCGCGCTTTGAAGCGGGAGACGTCGCCGGCTGTATCCGACTTGACTTTGAAGATCCACATGCTGTTAACGACCATGCGGCCGGGGGGGAGGTCCACAAGGTCCCACGTGCCGTTGCTGATGAGGGAGGAATACTCCTGTTGCATAGCGGCTTGCCATTGGGGGGCTTGGGCGCTGTCCAGTGCAGCCCGGTAGGATTTTGGTTCCACACACTCTCGGGCGGAGAGGAGGGCGATGGCAGTAGGGGACGTGCCGGCAGGTGTGTGTGGGGGACCAGCGACAAGGTCGGGGACGTGAGGGTGCTCAAAGATGTCCTCTTGAGCTTTGCCTTGTTCAGGATCACAACACGCCGTTACGAGGGTTGGTGGGTAGTCGGACAAGTGGGCAACCATATCGCCGTCGCGAATCGGGTGGGAGCGGAGCCGAGCATGGCGAGAGGCTGCCGGGGGGGGGGGGTAGGGGTGTGGGTAATGTGAGGTCAATGGGGTGGGACATGGGTGAGTCTGCGGGTACGTCGTCCGAAGAGTCGGTGATGGTCGAGTCGACGGAGGGTTGAGTGTCGAAGCCTGGGGTGTCTTCCTGAAAGACAACATGTACGGAGGTGGTGATACGACGCGTTTCCGGATTGTAGACACGATACCCGGGTGCGTCAGGGGGATAGCCCACTATGACGCCGCGAAATGCTTTTTCACTGAGTTTCCGACGTTGTCTGTCGGGGACCTTGGCGAAAACGGCGCAGCCGAAGATGCGGAACTTGGAGGCGTTGGGCACCGACGACGTAAGAAGTGTGAGGGGGACGCCCCCATTAGGTCCGACCGAGCGACTGTACGTGCGGTTGCGAAGGTACACAACAGTGCTGACAGCACACGACCACATGGAGTTGGGAACGGCCATGTTGTGGAGCATTGCCGATGCATTGTCCCGGATAGTGCGCTAGGGACGTTCGGCCTTGCCGAGCATGTGGTGGGCGTATGGGGTAGAGAACTGCACCCCGACGCCGAGGTGTGCGCACATCCGGCGAGTGACAGCAGCTTCAAACACAGAGTCGGAGTCAAACTTGAGGACCGGTAAGAACGCGCCCGTCTGGGAGTGATGGCGGGCATGCATGTGTTTGATGTCCATGAGGATGGTTTCCAATTCCGAACATGCGTCGTCTTTAGACTTAAGGAACCGCACCCACATGTAGTTGGTGTGGTGGTCGATGACGAGCAAGCAGTAACGGAGGCCATGTGGGGAGGGGACATTGACCGGGCCCCAGAGGTCAGCGGACAGGTTGAGGAGGGGGTGGGATGGCTTCGCGCAAGCGGCTGTGTTGCGTGGTGCAGCTGTGGCTTTGTGAAGTAAGCAAGAGTCGCAAGAAACTTTGGTTACAACGCTAGTTAACACAGGGCTAGTCGGGACACCGTGAGTATGCTGGGCCTGAAGGCTTTGCATGTTGAGGTGGCCATGTCGACGGTGCCATAGGACAGGATCACACTGGGCTGTAAGTGCAACCTGAGGTGAGGGGTCAAGTGACGCCGGTGTGGAAGGGAGGTTTAGCTGGTGGGGAAGGAGGTAGAGACCGTTTCCGGACGGTTCTAGCACACCCATGCCTGTGGGTACCAAAAGCAAACCAGTGTCAGAGTTGGAGGGGAATATGAATTCACAGCCGCTGTGAGTTTGCATCAAGCTGACACTAAGTAGTCATCTGCCGATACGTTGTGCGGAGCGAGATGATAGGTCAGGGGTGTAGAGTGCATACACAGTGCGGTGAATGAGCTGGCGAGAGGCAAGTCGGACAGAAATCCGCACTGAGCCACTGCCCTTAACGTCAACGCCGACACCGCCCACGCGAGAGGGAGCGGAGGGGGGCGTGAATTTCACGAAGTCATCTCGGAACGCACTGAGGTTAATCGAGCAGGCGGAATCAACGACCCAAAACTTTGACAGGTTACGACCCGGGGCGAGGGAAGAGGAGAATGCCACAGAGCTGAATGGGACACTCACCTCGTCGTCAGCGTAGTCATCAGCGCAGTCCTCGAGGGTGGGTAGGCAGTCGGTGTCATCGGCGGGGGCGTCGTCGGCAGGGACGTCGCTCAGCAGCGCAGCGTGAGCAGAGTGGGTGCCGTCGGCGGCGCCGTACTTCTGGACTGTCAGCCTACGCTTGGCGAGATTCCACTTAAGGATAGCGTCATCCGTGGCAGTGCAGGCGGACATGAGATGGTTGAGGCTGCCACAAACGCCACACTTGTTGGGTCGATGGCCGCGAGGGTTACGGTGTGGTGGGCCTCGACCGCTGTGCGAGCCGCGGCCCGCAGCGACGAACGCGGAGATGGGAGGGGGTGATATGGCCGGAGCGGGTGTGTCCGGAGCAGGGTCGTCGTCCATGTTGTGCGCAAGGTGGAGAATGCTGGCCATCACTTCATCAGCCGACATGATGTAGTCCGTGTCAAAGGCGTTGATGACGCATTGCTTCGCCCGACCGTGTGGGCCGCTGCTGGAGATACCGCGCAGCATGAGGAGACCGAGGTGGTGGGGGTGGATGGCAACGGAGCCATCAACCAATTGGCATGTGTCGTTGTAGTCGTCAAAGGTCTGGCGCATGTAGTGGACATAGTCATTGAGTGACTGACCAGGGCGCTGTCTGACCGTCAGGTTGTCCAGGAGGGACAAGGAGCGAGCAAAAGACCGACAGTCGAGGCGTTCACAAAGGATGTCCCACGCGGCAGCGGCGCAGTCAGGGCGTGCTGGAGAAATGCATTTCATCGCTTGGTCAGCGCGCTTATTCGCGCTGGCTGCATGGAGAAGCAGCGTGTAGGCGTAGTGTTGCGCGTGTTCGTCGAGCCAGACGCCGGAGTCGCGGATGGCCAGTTGTTGAATGAGGTATGCGGCCTTGATGGAGAGGAAATTAAGGAAGGTCCTCTTCCATTGCTTAAAGTCCGTGGTCGGGCACATGACGGGGACCGACATCTTCATGGACCGGTTGAGGGCGTCCTTGTCGAAGCCGGGGGCTTCGTGTGCCGCCCGGTTGATGACCACCGGGTCAATAGTGGGGCGACGACGACCACGGGTGGCGGGGTCGCCATGTTGGACTGGGGGAGAGTGCCGGCCATGAAAGGGAGGAGGTGGGCCACCGGGAAAGGGAGAGCGGCCGGCCATGGGACGCGGCGGGCCGTACGAGTGCGGGTGGTCACGGTAGGGGGGGACGAGGTGAGAGGGCGCCTCCGGGATATGAGGGCCGGGGTGTTGAAGGGAATATCCGGCGGGGGGGAAGGGGGGAGGTGGTGGGAGGTGATCAACCCGGATGGCGTGACGCGAGGGGTCGTGGTGCGCGTCGGCACGCGAGGGCTCGCGGGGCGCATCGTCACGGCGCTGTGCGACTGTGGGGTCGCCAACATGAGCTGCAGGAGTAGCAGCAACAAAGAATGTTTCTGCGTCCGGGGGTACGTAACCAGGGTGGGGATGGTGAAGCAGGTGGAGGGTGTGGCCGTCGTGGCTGTCCCGGACGGGTTCGATGTGAGCATCGTGGCGGCGCTGAGCTACAGGGGGGTGCGGATTAGCACCCGCAGCAGCAACATCACCCTCGGCCGACTGCGAGTCGAGACGAGCTGTTAAGTGCGCCACTTGCGCAACGAGCAGTGCGAGAGTATCCGGGGGGTGATCGAGGGTGCTCTGGTGAAAGCCTGACTCAGGGGAGTCAGGAGGTGAAACATGTGGAGTTTTCGGCGCCATTTCGACAGAGGGCGAAAAAGAAAGAGCGGAATAAAAAACAGGCAGCGGTAAAAACCGCTAGCCGGACTCGTGCCTAACAACGGTTTGCAAAGAGACGGCCTGATGCCCGCCGACCCCTCGGCATGTAGCCCCGGGGTGTCTCAGAGCACCTTCTCTGTATCCTCCACCCAGTGTGGGGCACAAGTCGAGGCCAAGGCCATGACTGGTGGAGCGCTGCGTTGGTGGCTGATTCGCTATGAGAATATAAAAATAAAAAGGTAAGCTACGGCTGGCGTGCAACCTGTGGATGCGTATTCACCCGATGGTGCACCCCCCCGTTCTCTAGCTTGGACATGTGTGCACCCTGTCCACACACGACGAGTGCGTCGGTGTGGGTGGCTGGCTATCTCCGTCGGGTGGCTGACTTAAGAGGGGTGGTGGCGGGTTTTAAATTGCAGTTTATACTGGCGATACCGCCGACTACAAGTTGAAAGTACTAGGTGTCTAGATAAACTTGCCTTCTGCGGGAGAGCTGTCGATCGCAGCTCGCCGAACCAGGTTGTCGCGCGTGAGTGACGTGAGGCGGGGGCCCATAACCTATTGAACCATGCAAACACAGTTATTGTGGAAGATAACTTACGCAAACGTAGTTACAGTCACAGTCCCGCAAACGGAACAGTTACGGCGACAACCAGCCTACATGCGTGGTGTCGGGACAACAGAAGTGAGAGAGCTGTAGCCTAGCGACAGCGCTGTACCGAGTCAAACAGTTTATCGGTATGTCCGATCTAGACATGTACAAATCATATTTAGAGTAGCTTACAGTAGCTATCTGCAACTAATACGTATACGGTATTACTTACAACATCTCCAACGTGAATTACCAACACCACGTAATGTCCGGGTCCTAGAGAAGCCATCTCGAATCAATCATGCAACGTCGAGCGAATCAACGAGCAACGAAAACGTGCGTCGATCAGAGAGCTCCGAAACCAGTGTGGCGGTTAGCCTCGTCAAGCTAAACGCTAGCACAAATCTGTTATAATCTGTCTAGTTCTGTCGTTGCAAGATGGCAAAATGATGTTGTCGAGAGGCAATGGTGAAAGATGTCTCACCGCTGTACTTAAGCA
Organism: Tetraselmis chui; assembly: GCA_026401115.1. Classification (NCBI taxonomy): domain Eukaryota; kingdom Viridiplantae; phylum Chlorophyta; class Chlorodendrophyceae; order Chlorodendrales; family Chlorodendraceae; genus Tetraselmis; species Tetraselmis chui. The sequence continues at coordinate 13,945 of JAPMLY010002759.1, forward strand.
ACATATGTTGTAAGTGAACAAAGGAATTGTTAAAAGGTTCTGTCACCTCCCTCTACTGCACTGGGCTTAAATAGGTTTCTGCCCAGATTACTTACGCCTGCAAGCTACGCTTACGTGTCAAGCGTTAGGGCTGTCTAACCGTCGTCATCTGTCTTGAGACGCGGCCTGCCTAGCATTGGGTTTCACGACGCGGCTCCTTCTGCATCGAAGAGCTCGCTCTGGCGCGTCATCTGGCTAGTTAGATTAATTATGCATATCTGTACGTACCGGGAGGTAGTGGTCGTACTGTAGCATCAGCACCCTTTATGAATATTGCAGTAGCGACGTACCCACGTTTGTACGTCCGTCCTGTGGAAAAGTACGAATTGGAATATGTAACGAGTACATGTACAATGTCATGTAATGTACTGTTGCAGGACTATACTCGTCACATTGTTGTCCAACAACTCCAAAGTGTCAACGGTAGAGAATTCCCTATCAATTCGCCAGAAGCTAAAGCTATGAGGGAATGGTTCTTTATGACATGGGATAAGGCCCATCAAATCGAATTGGTTATTAAAGATGCCAGGGTTAATAGGCCAAGCGACAGTGGTCCGGGTGCCGGAAATAGCTTGCCGTCCTTTTTTTGGTACAAAGACATCGCAAAAATCATTTCTGCCATCGTTACCCGTTTCGGCTATGGAAAAGCTTACGAAGCCTTTAGGGAGATGGCTGAAAACAACGGGATTGAGTTTTACGAGTTGCAACGTTTCTGCGATACCGCCCAGATTTGCGCAGTCCGAACGAAAAGTGTATGTCAGCTTATTGAGAGATTGGTCTTTTATCTTGCCGGCTCTACTAGAGGAGCTTGTGAAAGGTGCCGAGGCCGAGAGACGTGCAACTTATGAGGCGTGGCTAGGCAAGATGAACGACTGTCATTGGGTGGCAAACGTGATCACGTTGGCAGATTTATTGGGATTGTGTATGAATGCGAGCTTGAAAATTCAAACCGTGAATGTTTTGCCATGGGACGATGGGAGTTGTTGGAGACGGAGGATGAATTTGTCTAGGCTTAGGATTTCAGTCAGGTATAACTGCGAGCAAAAAAGGGATCCCCACCCAAATATTTCCCACTCTTTCATGCAGCCGCTGAAGCTCCTAGCTCAAGCAATGGAGTTGTTCAACACCCAAGCACTCGTTTAGATCATTTCGAGCAAGGCCGGTTTGTGGGTGTCGACTTGAGTACAAACGGTGCGGTGATTGAGGATGGAAATGCAGACAATGCCGATGTAGTGAAGCAAGGTCTACTAAACATCGGCTATGATGTCAAAGATTGGTGGAAAAACGTTGCCCGAGTTTTTTGGAATCGTTATGATGGGAATGAGGCAAAACAAACCATTTTAGTCATGGCACAATGTGTCGATTTGAGATTGTTTGTCGTGAGTTCATATGCGCCGTTTTCGTCGTTTGAAGCGTACTTCGAAGCGCGGGTCTCTCCTAACCTTTTCCGCATCCACACGTGGATGGTGGAGAAAGGTAAGATCAACATGGGTAACTTTTCTGTGTGTTAGAGTCAATGCAAGGCCTTAGCTAACGCAATGCACGAAGATGTTGTTTCCACGAAGAAGGTGAAAAATCCCGAGGAGCAACGTAGATGGCACGCCGACAAGGAAGGTAAGACTGCCGTGTCTGGGGCCGTCATTCAAGAGGAGGTCATGACGAAATCCACGTTTTACAAGTTGTGCCCTTGGTTTATGTTGATGTACATTCATTGTGTGCTCAAGATTTGCAATGACTTTGTTGTTGAAGGCATGTGTAGCGTTGTCGCGAAGCATGCTCATGGAACTCGAGGTCTAATCTTTGACATGTATGCAAAAGAGAGCATCATTGATTATAATGCGCCTCATAGAGCCCACAACACCTTGTTCATCACTAAAGCCCTTGATCATTACTTTTCGGCCAAGAAGTACAAAACACCAAAAAGGGGATTTAGCGTTTCTTCCGGTACGACTCGAATTTTTGGCGCCGCGGCAACATTTTGCCTCAAATGCTCAAAAAATGTTGAATGGAAAATTTGGTATGGGGTTTATGAATGCTTGAGTGAACAATGCGCTGAATTTGTGCAATGCAATATATTGTTGAAGTGCAGTTACAATTGGTGTTTTCAAACACCGCCAGATGGGAGGCTTCTCTGTGAATGTAGCTTTAACTAACGATAGTATGAACACTTACATGTATGTACTAAAATATACGACTGAAATATAATTTTGTTCGTCGATCTACTTCTATTCCGTTTCGGCATTTTTGGGGGGATGTGCGACGTGAATTCATGCAACGCCTTTCTGCTGCTCTTCATGGCACTCTGGGTTCCTATCTCCGCGACGCTTTTCGGTAGGGCAGTGCCGATGCTGTGGCATGCCTTCCAGTTCCTCGGTCTTAGGTTTTTTCCTCTTTTCTTCTTTTTGCTTGGTGGCCTCCACTGCTATTTTTTGTAAGAAATTCTTATTTACTGAAATATGTATTACCCTGAAGCGAAATAAATGCCCTAATTTGCTGTGGATTTATGATTTTTCCCTACGGAATATACAAGCCGGTCCTACGATACAGGTACCTGTACTGACTCTCTGCCTATTTGTAGTTCTCGGCATATTATGCGCCGGAGCTCACTGTACCTCTACATCCACTTCTCGTCTTCTCCTCCGCCTTGACGCGCCGCTGCCGTCCCCACTCAACCACCACAGCAGAGCGCGCGCCACCTGAGCGCACCGGGCGCGGCCTCACGCGCACCGACCCACCTGTGACGACACGAAAATTTCGCCGGAAGCATTCCCTCCGGTGAGCCTATTATGTACCCCTCTGGTCCTGGTCTGGCATTTTGAGGAAGGGAGGGGGGTAGGCGGGTGGAGACAGATCAGGTTACCCCCCTTCCCCGCGGCCCAACAACGGCATGGCTCCTCTGTTTCTCGGCGCCGACGATACACAACCTTGGGAGAACCTTACACTCTCGCACGCAGACACCTCCAATTATTCAGGATCCGGAAGCAAAGCTTTACACTTTATGTGCGGTAGGCATTCGAACTAGAGCTGGTTGGCCCTCCTCCGTGTAGCGGGATGAGGGCTCGCGAGGTGAAGGCCGCGACGTCGAACCGCCCGTACCACAAACATCCCGAAGCCGAACACACAGTCTGGTGCGAAGCAGTATTTAAACGTGACGCCTCGTCAGTACCGTGATCCCACAGGCATCGAGGGTCCTCGGGGTGGCATGGTTGGCTGCGCTTTAGCTCAAGCCGGGTCTGACAGTAGCGTGGTCTTGAGCCGAGTTGGGGTGTCGCGGGTAAACTCGTTAACTCGCGGCGTCGGTGATGGGTATATCGTTAGGACGCCAAGTGAATAAACGCGCTGACGCGGGGCACCGGTAGATTACAGCTCGGAGCTGTGTTTTTTCTCCCGCCTTCTAACATGCGTGCTGACGCTGGGGTGGTTGCAGCGCTCAGGAGTGCGCTATCTCGGACAGGAGGCGCTAACATACGCACAGTGGGTGGCGTGGGTGGGGGTCTTGGAAGGAGTGCATTTGTGGAAGGACCTCAGAGGGGGTAGGTGGTGGGGGGAGTGAGCGAGGTGTTTGGTCAGGGGGGGTGTTCGTCAGGAGGGAGAGGCAGGGAGCGGCAGAATGGCGGAGAAGGTGAAGAAGAAGATAAAACCGGGTCTGATAGAGAACTCGTTTGAGGAAATGGCCATCGTGGTGAACTACGACGTGGAGGAGATCATGACATTGGAGAACGGGGAGACGCAGTCCAAGGGGAAGGAGAAGGCAAAGAAAAAGTAACTTCCTCCCTGTCCCATACCCTCTCACCTACTCACGTCCGCACTGCACCTGCCTCCCTTTGATGCCCACTTTGTCTATTTTCGCAGTGTGTCTTGATGACGCGCGGGGCTGCAGGGCGCTGTTTTAGGCCTGCAGGGTTGGGGTAACGGTATGGGCTCATTGGATGGACTGTGATTTGGCCCACAGGATTAAGGTGAAGGCGCTGAATGAGGACAGCGACATAGCAGCGTTGGCTCAGGAGATCGTCGACAAGTGCAAACTGATCCACAGCTCAAAGGTAAGGAGGGCTTCCGTCCTTTATCTCTGTGCGCTGCTGTGTTGAGAGGGAGGGGGGACTGCGGGAAAGGGGTGGTGCAGGAGTACATGGAAAGGAAAGAGAGTGAAAGGGGGGAAGAGGGGGCGGTTGGTGTGGCTTTCGTGCCAATGGATGGGTGTGCGGTAGGTGGATCATGTGGAGTCGCTGCTGGATGACCTAAGGCAGCAGTGTCTGGAGGCGGAGGCGATTAAGGCTGCCGAAAATTCCAAAAAGGAGCGCAAAATGGTTTACTTCCCTCCCCTGTCCCCCCCCCAATTTCTCCCATCCCTCCTCACCTCTTTTTTACCTTTTACTCACCATGCCTGTCACCTCGCCCTCATCGCATACCAGTCCATTCCCGTTTGCATGTTTGCTTTCGTCCACTCCACCCCACTCCTCAATGTGTGTCGCCTCCAGCTCTACCATCACCTCAGCACCCTTTCCGTCATCTTTCGTGGCTTGTCCCTCATTTCTCCCACCTTCCTTGCCCTTTCTCTTCGTTTCTACTAAGTTCGGGCGTGTGTGTGGGGGGTTTCACAGCGGCGCAACGACTTTGGTGCGGCGGACAAGGCTCAGCTTCAGGGGTCGAGTCGCATGATGATCGATAAGCCGATGGAGCAGGCGGTGGCGGTGGAGCCGGCGTACATCGAGGTCGACCTCCCGCGCCGCTACTCGATGCCTTGCATGAGGCCACACTCACACAGCGCTTCCCACGATGTGGGCAGCAGTTGACTGACAGGGCAACTGGGGATCCCAGATATCTCTCGCACATTGGATCATGCGCCATTTTATATATGAAGCACAATGTACTTCAAAAAAATTATCATATATTATTAAAGCCGATCTGGTTTTGCTTACTCTAGCGTTAGTTTGCTGTGGGGTGAGGGTAAGAGAGAGGGGGGCATTAGAGGTGAGGTGAGGGGAGGTGATGGGTGGTCGGCATGACTGGGTGGTGCAGGAGCTGGACGATTATATGGAGAAGCTGTATGAAGACAGCGTGGATGCGAAAGTGACGGCCACAGCAAAGATATCTCAGCTGTTTCGCAACGCAGACTACCTCGAGGAGTTGCTCTCGCATGACGCACTGCTGGGGGTGCGTGTCGGGATCACTTAAGCCATCAGGGCTCTCCCCTCTTCCCTCCCTTGGCAAATGTGTGTGCCGGGGGTGGGAGGTCTCTGATGTAAAGGTGGTGGTTTTTATATTAATGGACGCAGGCGCTGGCGCGTGTGCTTCGCGAGGACGGCAAGCGCAGCATCGACCTCACCAGCAACATTCTCACCGTCTTCTTCTCCCTCTCCAACTTCAGTCAGTTCCATCCGCTCATCATGGAGCAGCAGATCGGCGCGCTGACCATGGACATCATCGACCTCGAGGTCAAGGTGGGCTCCCCCACCCCCCTCTCCCTCCTTCCCTGAGAACGAAACAAACTGTGGAAGGGAGACCGTCGAAGGAATGAGATAGGAGCTAGGTGTGGAATGTGGCGAAAGTGGAGTGTGGGTAGCTGGAGGAGTGGGGTGCAGATGGTGGGTGGGTAGTTGGTTGCTGATGGTGGGGTGATTATAGTGGGTGGGTGGTGGGGGGATGATGATGGGTGAATGGAGGGGTGGGGGGGTGTGATGATATGGGGAGCTGACCTAGTTGCTGAGATGTTGTTGTTGTGGCTGTGGTGTTCGCAGAGGGCGGAGCATCGCGCGCAGGAAGAAGGTATATCGCCTGGAGCGGTGGCGCAGCGTGCGATGGAGGCGCGCATGGGGAAGGTGCGTCTCGCGGCATGATAGGCTAGCGGGAGGAGGGTGCGTGGGCTGTCAAAGAGGGGGGAAGGGATGGGTGCCATGTCGAGCATCAAATGGGCCAACTGAGGCAGTCTTCTAAATGCGGCCAGAGACTTGACCTCTGATTCACAATGTTCCCGGAAATATTCACAGGCACGCAAGCAAACAAACCCAAACACACACACACACACACACACACACGCACACGCACGCGCGCGCTTACGTGCGCACGACCCCCCCCCCCCCCCCCCCCCCCCCCCTCCGCGCCGCCGCACGCACGCATACACACACACATTCATAGACACACACAATCAAACGCAGTCACTCGCACACGGCGTGAAAGTGCGCTCACGCACACACATACACACACATACACACACACACACAGAGACGCAGGTACACAAAAATAAATCTCCGCTGAAAATACAATCAAATGTTTGCACATTCTGGCGCGTGGCTTTTTTAGCTCTGTTTCCGCTTCCACCCATCAGAGGTTAGGTGGGGGCTGGATGGGTGGTTTCTGTGGTTAGTGTAGTTTGGCCGACTGACTGACTGCTTGTGGGCGTTGGGGGGGCAAAGGTGGTGTTGTCGGACCGGGAGCGTAAGATGTTGGGGCTGGTTCAGAAGCAGGATCGACTGCTGTACGCTGCGTTTTATCTGCTGCTCAACCTGGCGGAGGACGTGAGCGTGGAGCGAAAGATGAAAAAGAAGAACGTGACGGTGTACCTGGTCAAGATGCTGGACCGCGCCAACGTGGAGCTCCTCATTCTGGCGGTCACCTTCCTCAAGAAGCTGAGCATCTATCGCGAGAATACGGGGAAGATGGCGGCGTGCGGGGCGGTGGAGAAGCTGGTGCGGTTTGTGCCGGTGCGGAACGATGTGCTGCTCATGGCCGTCATCCGTCTGCTGCACAACCTCTCCTTCGAAGTCACCTGCCGCGACGCGATGGTGGAGGCGGGCCTCATCCCCAAGGTGCGACAGCAATTCACTACTCGCTAAATTTAGGTTGCTGTGTTGCTAGGTATTGTGTTGTGTCCTTACTTGTTTATTTTACTTTTGTTGTTGATTTTCTTTTGATGCCCTTTGCTTTACGTTCTTTGTTTGTTTTAACTAGACTGATCACTTAAGTTGAACATCATCGCAATCTGTTTGAGTTTGATTTCTTCCTCTCAAGGGTATCATTTTCCTTTCCTGGCCCTTTATGTGTTGTGTGAGATAGTTATGCAATATTACAATGTTGTTTTATTTTATGCATGTCAGTCAGTATCGATCAGTTTTGCACTGTTCCGAATGTAATCTTCCGTTCTGTTGCATAGTCTCGCCTGTTATTTCCCTTTTAGTTCGCCTGTTGAATCACTTTGCGTCGTCGTGTTTTGCCTCATTGGTTTATTTCCATCCCACCTCTTACCATGACTCATCTACACTCATCTCACCTTCGCCTCAATTGCGTCCGTCAAAGTGAAATGACTCTTGACCTTCACTAATTTCTAATCTCAGTTTAGTTACCAACGCTGACACCAGTTTACGCCGTGCTAATAAGATATTTGTTGTATTTGTGATTATCTGGAAACATTGTGCGAACTTGATTGCAACATTTGATATTTGCTTTCGCCTTTTTTGGCTCTGACGCCTCTCAAACAGACGCCCCTTGTCTTTGTTTTCTAATTGTGTCAACTGTCTGTACGCGATCTCCCCTTCCGCCCCCCGGTCGCCCCGCTGCGCTGGGCAGGCGGTGGAGCTGATGCGCGACGCGCGCTTTCAGCCGGTGGTGATGGGGCTGCTGTACCATGTGAGCATGGAGGACAAGTACAAGAGCATGTTTACTTACACGGACGCGCTGCCGATGGTGCTGGAGATGTTGCTGTCTGTGGACGACCTTCGCACAACACCCGAGCTCATCGCGCTCGCGGTCAATCTGACACAGAACCACCGCAACGCGGTCGTCCTCACCGACGGCGGCAACCTGGACCTGCTCATGCGCCGCGCCTTTCAGACGTGCGACGAGCTGCTGTGGAAGGTGCTGCGGAACATCAGCCAACAGGAGATGGACATCAAGCGCAAGTTCCGGTCCTACATGGAGCAAATGGTGGAGCTACTCAAGGCGCCCAACATCAACAGCGACCTCTTTGTCGAGGTGCTCCGCTCCGCTCGCCCCAACTCGCCTCCTATCTAAATTGTTATGGATGCCTGTATCGTCATCGATGCCGTGCCGCACTTCTCAACATTTATGTTCCTTTCATTTATGTCCGATGCTCATTTCATCTCATTACTTTTATTTCTTCGTTTTCTCCATATCGGGTTTTACATAGCCATGTTCCTTTTGTCCTATACTGCTCATCAGTGTGTGTGTGTGTGTGTGTGTGTGTGTGTGTGTGTGTGTGTGTGTGTGTGTGTGTGTGTGTGTGTGTGAAATCGAATTGTTTAATTAACTGTCAGTTTTTCGACCGCTGAATTGGAATATTTGTATTTTGGATTTGAGGAAAATGCGCTTTATGTCAGAATATTATCAACTGACCAAGTGTAGCTTTAGTATTTTGTTGTTTTGTATAGTAATCAAGCCTTTGAAGGCATGTTGCTTACTGTCATTTCATTAGTAAACACAAGAGTAAGCACAAGAGTGAGGCGCGAAACATTTAGCTATTTACGCTTTGCCACGCTGCGAAGTACTGTCGACGCTTAGTCGTTTGCGTTAAACGTGAATAGGGGCTTGAGGGGATTGCTTTACGGTAGCTGACCAGTTGTGGCCCGGAATATGGTGCGCAGGTGTTGGGCACGCTGGCCAATCTGTACATTCCGGAGTTCAACTTTGAGCATTTGGTCGCCAAGCACGACCTGCTCACCTTCATCTCCGCGTTTGCGCAGCCTGGCGTCGTGGAGGATGACATTTTGCTGGAGATCGTCATCTTCGCTGGCACGCTTTGTAACGAGGGGACGGCGGCCAAGGTGAGCGACGCAGGAAACGGAATATTTATTTTAACTGTTTGCGATTTAAACAGACTTGCCAATTTCTTATTTAAGTTTTTTATTGTTAGCTTGATTCAATTTTAGATTCTCCAGCGTCCATTTGATGAATTTGTTTACATGTAATAGCAGTGCTCATTTTATTTTCACTGTTCCATATAATTGCTTACAAGGTTTGGAATGTTTCGAATGGTTTGTCTTGGACTCGGCTTCAGGTGGTGGAGAGCGGACTGGTCACCAAGTTGTACCATTTGATGAGCGACAAGAAGGACGACGACGAGTTTGTGCTGCAGATCGCGTACACCTTCCACAAGCTGCTGATGTACGAGCCCACGAAGGCGGAGCTGCTGAACGGCACCAGCGTCGTGTTTTACCTCGTGGACTTGCTTTCGGACACAAACAAGGAGGTGCGGAAGACGGCGTCCAAGGCGCTGGATGTCATTCAGGACACGAGCGAGGAGTGGGCCGTCAAGCTGCGCACAATCAAGTTCGAGGTGGGAGCTGCACATTAGCGTGAAACCCATCTCTGGGTGTTTTGTGTTATGTTTGTCGGCCCGTGACTTGCCTTCCATTTACTCTACTCGTGATTTGTCCCATTAATTTCAGCATTGCTTTGAATTTGCTGTGCATATCCATTAATGGTCGGGTAATCCATGTTGGTACGGCTGCATCCCCGTCTGGCTTCATATTAAAGGGCGTCATGTAATTGATTGTTATGTATGGAAGTATTTCCTACATTTAATTCAAGTAATGTTCAATCGCCTGAAAATACATTCTCCGTGTTATTGGCGCTGAGCATAGATAATCAGTGACTTATTGTTATTATTCGGTTGTCTGCAAGAGATGTATTGTTGTATTCGCGCTGGTATCCCATTTTTCAACCTCAGTCGATTGGGCACTCCTCACACAGTTCCCAACTACGCACAAAAAGAACCACAGCATTATGATAATCAATATATTGATTGATATGGATATGAAAGAATCGCGAATTTTTTGTTCGTTGTTTTTTCGTGTGCCATTTCAACCTGTGACGAGCCCTCTGACGATGCTCGCATTCTAACCCCCCGTCGCCCGCACGCGCGTCCCCTTGCCCCTCGCAGACTTACAATCGGGAATGGCTGGAATTGGTAGACCAGATGAGCGGTGGCGGGCAGGTGGCCGACTTTCAGGAGTACGGGCAGGAGTACGACCACGACGCCGACGTCGACTTCGGGACTCGCGGCCGCCAAGTGGTGGACTTCGATGAGTACAACGCCGAGGCAGGGTGGGGATACGACCAGGAGGACGTGAATAGATACGAACCCGGGATGCACAGCTACGATGAAGAGGTACGAGCCGCTAGATGGTTCGCAATACACAGCATGTCCCCCCCTCTCCCTCTCCCTCTCCCTCTCGCTCTCTCTCTCTCTCTCGCTCCCTCTCCCTCTCCCTCTCCCTCTCTCTCCCCCCCCCCCCCCCCCTCCCCCCCCCTTCTCTGCCCCCCCCTCTTTCCCTCCCTGCGCCGGCTTGAGTCGGAACTCAACAATGGGTGTTTGATTGATTCTCCGATATTGTTGTGTTACGCCACCACCTTGAAGTACATAACGATAATGTTATTATTGCTGTATACATATTTCCCACTGTTTTCCTTGTAAGTAATTCTGTTTCTCATTGCCTTATACGTATTTTGATTTGTGATATTCCTGATTTTAACATGCGGCGCGTTGAGGGAAATATTAAGCTGCATTACTTACAGGAAGTGTTACAGATCCACGGCGTTTTGAGGGAGCTTACTTTGCTGTTTGTTTTCTTATTTGTTGTATTATATTTGTGTTCGTGCAGGCCATGATGCAGCAGTACATGTACCAACAGTGAGGGCAGTAGGCGGAGAGATAGCGTGCTTGGCGGGGCGTTGAATAGGCGCTGGAAAGACTCGCCTGCCATGGACGACGATTGTAAGGGAATCATGCCAACATCTCGATGCGAGAGAAGGGGGGGCGTGTGTGTGTGTGTGTGTGTGTGTGTGTGTGTGTGTGTGTGTGTGTGTGTGTGCATGATATGTATTTGCATTTAGCACCGTGGACACAAGGACAGGGATGAGGGGTGGGGGGGGAAGGGGTTCAATATTTTGTGTTCATGATGAAATATGCGAGTGTGCTTGAAGATGCGTAAACGCTGAGTATCAAAGTAAAAAGGACACAGAGGCTTATTATCCGAAGTGGGCGGGACGAGCGGAACACGCAACACGACCTTCCTTGGTTTAATATGCTAGGTTTTTGCACATTGTAGTGCTTCCTTTTGCCTTGCTTTGGATTCCGTGACCCTCTTGTCACTCTTGCCCTTTTGTTTCCCCTCCCACTTTCCCGTCACTGCTGACGATGTTTTTCTTGTAATCCAGTGTTGTTTCTACCACGCAACACGACAGAAGACACACACACACACACACACACACATATACATACACAAAATTAATGATGTAGAAACACACACGACATACACGGTATCTTCATAAGAAATTGTTCGGCGGAGCGAGAGCTCGTTCGGGGAATATGAGTTCGCTGAAACGGACGCCGATTCAGGCGCGCCGTGTCGCGACTCGTTGCTTCTTCTGTTGCTGCTTACAAAACGGATAGGTATTCTATGATGGATTGACGGGTGCATTTTCAACTTCCGATCCGTCGACGACCTGCGCTAGTCTATATCATAAATGTATATATAGAGAGAGAAAGCACGGTGCTCGTTTAGTTAAGCGCCCAAGTACATGCAGCCCGCTTGTGGGACGAAGACGAGCTTGCTCATGTCCAGGCCAAGAGCGGTCGCTGCTCCCTCCGCCGCCGCTATTGTTCCGGGCGTTGGCACGGGAGCGCGTGTGAGTATCCAGAATCCTTCGCCATTGGAAATAAGGCTCCCCAGGCACCCGCGGTACCACTCGCAACCATTGTAGCAGGTACCGGGTTGACCCACACTGTGCGGCGGGCCTCCCGTCACCACCGCCCAGCTGTATTCGTTACTCCACCCCTGGGTCGCGATTGCCGTCGAGTTGATAGACGAGGGCCCACCCCCGACGGCAACCACCCAGTATTGTCCGTAGAGGGGCTCCACGGCGGGGAGGAAGTCGGGGCCGACGAGGAGCTTGGCGGGTTGAGCTGGATCGGGGATGCGGGCTCGTAACGAAAACGTCGCATTCGCGGCGCCAGAGGTTCCTGAGGAGGGGCCGTTCACGGCGCCTGCGTTTGCATAGTTGCGTACCTCCACCGTCTGGGCATCGAGGAGGGTGTATTGCGCGCGCACGCAGTAGAGGCTGCTGATGGGCTGGTAGCTGTTGGGCATCTGCGAGTAGATGTACCACGGGGCGCGGACATACTCGGTCAGGTTGAGCCCCTTTACGGCGTCGTACCCTGGAGGCGGGCACCGCGTGGCCCCGTCCTTACCACCGCCGAATGGCCACCACGCGGGGCGGGCTTCCGTTACCTGTAAGCCCGCTAGTAGCACGACACAGGCCGTCAGCAGTAGTGGGGCCTGTCTGGGTGCCATCATCAAGACGACGGACAAAAAACTAACTCGTGGTCTCGCAAAGCGAAGGGCTACACGCCCGAGTGTCGTCGGTCACCGTAGCTTCGTGAGGGAAAATTAGAATTGAGTGTGTGCAAGCTCAAGATGATGCAAGTAGGACTTGAAATCGCTCTCTTCGCTGGCTTCCGAACAAATTAGTCGTGGGAGATTCTCGTGTCGCTGCATGCCAGGGAGATCGTCGTTTGGGGTCGACGGCCTTTTGCAAGGCTTGCTGTCGCTCAAATGTTGATGGAGCCGGTACTGATACAGGTAGCCTGATCAAGTTTGACACGCCAGATGCGATCAGTTAGTACGTTTACGGTCAATAAATCCGTTGTTTTTTCAAGTTCCTTTTCTCATTCGCAAATTGTATTTTGTCAAACCCTAACCCCAACGGTTAACTTTTTTTTCCGCGCATATTTAATTTCAAGCCCGCCCGCAAACTCGTACTACAGGTGCATAAATATTTATTGCTTACTTACTAGTTGTTCCTGTAGTTTATTCTAGTTACGATGAAATAACAAAAGCAAGACGTAATTGTACCCGTACATGTACACCTCCCATCGTAGTGAAATGTCCTGTACTTTGCGCAATGTTTTATCGAGAGAGTTTACAAAGCAGGCCAGGGGGATGAGGCTCAAGTTATAGTTTACCCATGCGAGCGTCATTCACCAGAAGGTACACCGTGCAGGCAAATTTCGTGAGACGGGACATGCTTGCTTTGTGGCCGTAGAGAAGGGTGTACGGGACATCGCCCTTGCAACCCGACGCGGCATGGGTGGGGGGGCGATTACGAAGGTAAACAACAACGCGCATGGCACGGCCCCAATGCGAGGGCGCGGCATTGTTGTGACGCATCATGGTTGTGGCGGAATCGGTATGCGTACACCACTGACGTTCCATTTTGGCAAGCTTATGATGACTATAAGGGGCGGAGAATAGGTCTATGAAACCCATATTGTGACGAGTACAGTCATGTAACAATACATTACATGACATTGTACATATACTCGTTACTAATTCCAATTCGTGCTTTTCCAGCGGACGGACGTACAACGTCGGTACGTCGCTATTGCAATATTCATAAGCGTTCTGATGCCTAATGTACGACCAATACCTCTTGGTACGTACAAGTACGCACAAATAATCTAACTAGCCAGATGACGCGCCTAAGCGAGGTCTCCAATGCAGAATGAGCCGCGTCGTGATTCTCCATGCTAGTCGAGCCGCGTCGCTAGAGTGCTAGACTATTGACGACGGTTTGAAAGCCCTAATGCCTCACACGTAAGCAAGACAAGTAGGCGTAAGCTATCTGGGCAGAAACCTATTAAAGCCCAATGCAGTAGAGGGAGGTGACAAAACAATTTTTAACAATTCCTTTGTTCACTTACAACATATACTGCTAAAGTACAAGCAGTGAAACATCCTCTCATCATCTCCCATCAGCATTGTCACTCTGACATCAAGTAGCGACATAACTGAACATATTAGAGATTATTTGTGCTGGCATTTAGCTACAAAAGGCTAATCGCCACACTGATTTCGGAGCTCTTTGGTCAACACACGTTTTCGCTATCGTTTGATTTGCTCGACGTTGCTTGATTGACTCGGAATGGCTTGTGTTGGACCTAGATGTTATGTGGTGGTCGTACTACACGTAGGAGGGACTAAGCTTTCCGACGTTAAGCTTGTGTTACAACGTGAGCCTCGTTCTGGTAAAACTTGGTTCCGTGCTGGCTCAGTCACAGCTAATGAAGAGCATGTCGAAGCTCCCGTTCGTGAGTTGCATGAGAAAACTTGCCTATCTTGACTCCGGATGATTTGACGCCGTTCAGTGACGCATCTGTTCGTGTCGCGTTACCTGACGGACAACAACTCATTCACGTCTACTCGGCTTATGTTCTTGTTCTTGTCGTTACGACCCACTTGCGTAATCCTGCTCAGCTCGAGCAGATTGTTACAGCTCTGTCGACTATCAATCCGGATGGTTCTTACGTCGTACCGGAAACAATCGATGTCGGTGGTGTGAATCTTACGCCCGCCAAGACGGGTTTACTTCCTGCCATGAAGCATAAGAGCGAGTTACTTCACTTTGGTTACGTGACTCAGTGGGAAACTTTCCGTCGTGCAGTATATACTTCCCAAGCACTCTTTCACGACGACACGACTATCCCGAGGCAGTTTTTCATGTACCCCCGGTTTTCGTCGGTTAACTCTGGCCCGGTCTGGCTTCTTATTTGTGGTTACATCAATCAGTTGTGTGGAGAAACACCGACTGATTTACGTGTGGGTACACCCATGCCTACGACCAACTTGGCAGGCTTACCTGTGACCCTTATGGAGACTCAGCGCAAAGCAACGATTAACTCACCGTTTCAGTCTCGTGAAAATGCCCGTAACTTGGAGGACTGGCTCGAGGCGCAACCTCAGCCCTTTCTTTTGCTCGGAATTACGGCTGACTCGTACGACTCAGTTATCAGGGTTACTTCACAGTTTTTTGGACATCTGAATGGTTGGTAGTTAAACCGGAAAGTGCAAGCTGCCATCCCTTCGACGTTTGACCAGATTGTCGCGGAACTGCGAAAGACAACTTTTCTCCCTAACATCCAAGATGATGCGATTAACGCTATGCTTAGCCTTACGCAAGGCAACATGAGTTACGCTCTCTACACCCAACACTTCAACGACTTCTTACGTCGGTCTCGTCAAAAACTTAGGGCTGATGTTTAGTGCGTGCGCTTTATCAACGGTATGGCTAACTTCGAGTTAAAGACTCATGCTAAGTCACATTGCTCTCAAAGAGGTTACAACGTTAAACTTGTGGAGCTTCAAAACTTCCTTAATGACGTCGTAACATATTCACCGCGCTCGGCGGAATACGGTCTACCGCTGGTCCATCTACAACGTTTGGAGGAGGACAGCCAACGCGGAAGCGATCTTTGATGACCCGATGGTGGGAGCCTCTAAGATATGGAAGCGCAATGGTGGTAACCGTGGTCGTGGCCGGGGACGAGGAGGCAATCAAGGTGGTGGTCGAGGCCAATCTTCTTCAAACTCTGGCCGAATTGACATTAGTGCTATAGCTAATGCATTGACGCCTGAGGAGCGCAAGAAGCACATTGAGGAGGGACTTTGTTTCAAGTGCCACAAGAAGGGACACCGATTGTTTCAGTGCCCCGAACTTAAGGGCAAAGCAGCATTAGGAGTGCCGCAGTCGAAGAAGCAATAATGGTGGCATGGCTGTTCTACCAACGAACTAGAGCAACCGGTTACATCTACTGTTCGTCCTGAGACATTGTTAGCGACAGAGGTCGTCGATTTGCATTCGACATCTCCATCGACTACAGTCGCGACACTTGCAACTCTAGTCGCATGTCGTCGTCGTCAGACACAGCAGAGACAGAGTCGTAAACATGTAACCATACGTTCGATTGATTGGAAAAAGGTTGACTCTGTTTTTGAACCTCTGCACGCACGAATCGACCTTACTCTAGAGGGATGTGCTGATGATGAGGGTTTAAACTCGCATGGTGATTTACCTCACTGTTCGCCGAGTGACTCGATTCGTGAGAGTGATTTGTCAGGAGACCGGGTGTTCATTAATCCACCCAGGGAGTTGGCTGAACAAATTGGAAAGCATTTTGAGAGTTGTCGTCGGACAGCTCCGACATCTACGATGGCTGTTTTTGTTGTACCGAAATGGGCAAAGTTCAATCATCTCACTAAATACTGGAAACTCTATCAAGAATTCCCAGCTCGCACACAGCTTTTTACTCGTCAGTCACTTGAGAACCCAGCGCAATAGGAGGTGGTTGCTCCAGATCCTTGGCTTGTACAAGTGTGGTTAGTCGATGCAGATTGTGCTTTTTACGACCCGACTTCGCCTACATACCCTAATCTACCCATTTCGGTACATGTACCTCATGTCGACTCGGAAGAGTCCATCGCTACGCTGAAACAATTTTCTCCGCCAGCTACAGCCCTATTGACTGACCTCACGGAAGCTCGCCCGTTAATTCGAACTGAGCTGACTTTGAAAACTCTTGATGGTGGACACCAGATTTTTGGCTTGGTGGATTGCGCTGCGGCTCTTGACTTCGTTTCTGAAGACTTCGTACGACGCTTTGCTTTACTGACTCGAAAATCTGCAACCAACACACCTGTTCGACTTGCCAACGGACAGCGTGTGACTTCTTCGACAGTCTGTGTTGTTACTTTTGAGCTGGATCGACACGCATTTCAACGGACTTCTTACGTCTTACGTGATTTACGTGCGGCTGATTTAATCATGGGATTACCATGGCTTGACGACGAACATGTCTCTTTACAATTTGGTTCTACCAGGGTGTTTGCACTAATGGATGGCACAGCCGTGGAGACTACGCTCGAGGAACGACGTCCTGAATGTCTCCTAATGTCCTCTACCAAAGTTCAGAAAGTCATGCGCAAGACGCGCCGCAGCAGGGGACGTAATGCTGAGTTTTACGTAATTGAACTTACGCCAACCGCTAGCCAGCCAACTGAATTTCACACTAGAGAGGATTTAACTGCAGACCAACGTGACAATTTCCGGTCGTTACTCTATTATGACTTCCCGGAGTTACTGCAACATGTGAACTCTGCACTTGTAAGCCGACAGTGGGACCATCCCATTGAAACAACTGGCCCGATGAAACGTCAACTGTTGAACAGATTGTCCCCGGCAGAGCGCGCTGAGCTAAACCGACAGCTCAAAGACGTAGTGGACGCTGGTCTGATACGTCCCAACTACAGTGAGTTCGGCTCGCCAATTGTTTTTGTGCGTAAAGCTGATGACTCGCTACGTCTGTACATTGACTACCGTGGCCTTAATGAAGTTACGCGTAAAGATGCTTACCCACTTCCGCGTGTGGACGACACGCTTGATGAGCTTAAGGACGCAAACTTCTACACTCACCTCGACCTGGCCTCTTGCTTCTAGCAAGTTCTTGATCGTGATCATGACATCCACAAGACGGCGTTTCAGACTGATGATGGCTTAATGGAATGGGTCGCCATGCCATTTGGATTGTGCAATGCACCAGCTACGTTTCAGAGTATGATAAATGACATACTTCGCGACTTTTTACATAAGTTCGTTACTGTCTACCTCGACGACGTCTGTATCTACAGCCGCACTCTGGAGAAACACCTGGAGCATCTGCGTCTTGTTCTTCAACGCTTTAAGGAGGAGGGCTTGAAGTTAAGTCTTAATAAATGCTTCTTTGACCTTCAAGAGATGGAATATCTTGGCTATACTGTGTCAGATGGTAAAATTTCGGTTTCCACAAAAAAGGTCGAGGCCGTTGCAGACTCGCCAGTGCCCACGACGCAGAAGAAGGTTCGCAGTTTCGTATAGTTCTGCAACGTCTATGCCATATTAATTCACCACTTCAGCGACCTTACGGCTCCATTGGCGGACTTACTGCGGAAGTCCCAGCCACAGAAGGTTACGCTGACGCCTGCCTGTTTGGAAGCCTTTGAGACTCTCAAGTGACGGCTCATTTCCGCGCCATGCCTTATCCTTCCGGAGGCCTGCTCGGACGCGACGTTCACCGTGGCTACAGATGCATCAACAGTGGGGATTGCAGCAGTCCTGTTGCAAGACCAAGGAGGCGGTCTTCAACCAGTCTCTTACTGGGCGCGTAAGCTGAATCCAGCTGAGCGTGGTAACACTTACTCTGCGTACGACTTAGAAGCTTTGGCCGTATGCGAAGCTGTCAAGCATTGGAGGTGCTATCTTGAAGGCTGTTCTAAGTTCCTTGTCGTAACAGACCACGACACACTGCGACATCTGCTCAGGCAACCGAACAACAAGCTGAACAAGCGGCAAGCAAGATACCTGCGGGATTTGCAACCGTTTGTGGGCTCGATGACACTTGCATATCGCAAGGGAGCTCTGAACGAAGCTGACCCGTTAAGCCGGCGTCCAGACTTCGTACCTCAGGCCACAGTACCCTTATTTTGGGATGGCGAGGTTCCGTAAGATCGAGAATTACGACGGAAGCCCCAGCTGCTGTTTGAAGACGCACAGTTAAATTTACTGACTGTTGAAGCGTTGCAGCTGAGCCCTGAGTTCGCTGATCTCATTCGCGAGGGGTTCTCACGAGATTCGTTTTATGGGGACGATGGTGAGTGGACAAGAGACAGTCGGATAGAAGCCAGAGACGGGTACTTTTGGCGTCTCAATCGCCTATGTATTCCACAGAACTTTGAGCTCCGACTGAGACTGATCACAGAGCTGCACGAAAGTTCGTCAGCTGGTCACAGAGGAGTTGCTAGCACTCTTGCTAAAGCACTCGACAGATTCTGGTGGAAACGAATCCGCCAAGATGTGAAAGATTTCTGTGAACGCTGCGTCGTGTGCCGGCGAGCGAAGATTCGACCGCAGATGACTGCGACTCTTTACCCATTACCTGTTCCACCCAGACCGTGGCACACAGTTGGTCTTGACTACCTGACACACTTGCCTGAGAGCAATGGCTTTAACAGTGTGCTGATTGTGGTAGACCATCTAACTCGAATGGCCCATTTTCTGCCATGCACAGAGTCGATTACTGCCGAAGAAACTGCCACTTTGTTTTTACAGGGAGTCTACCGTCTACATGGACTACCCCGTGTGCTGGTCAGTGATCGCGACCCGAAATTTGTCAGCGCCTTCTGGCAGACACTCTGGAGACGCCTTGGAACGCGTCTGAACATGTCTACCAGCCGACACCCAGAAACAGACGGCTTGGCAGAACGCGTGAACAGCACTTTTCAGCAGCTTCTTCGTTGCTTCTGTTGCTATGATGGCTCTGACTGGTCGACACTTTTACCGCAAGTGGAGTTTGCGTACAACGCTTCGCGTGCACTCGGAATTGAGCACACACCGTTCGAGGCTAACTTTGGTTTTTCTCCTGAGGAGCCTCCTGATCTGCTCTTCAGCATGCGACCATCAATTCCAATTTTGCAAGACGCAACAGAACGGTTAAGATTGTTACAGGAAGTGCACAACCTGGTACGCTCTGTGTTACAACTACATAAGGACGAGATGCAAGCGCGCACAGAACCGTCTACAGCGCCGCACTTTGCTAAGGGAGACAAGGTGTCAATCGTCACAGCAAATCTTTTTCTACGAGGACAACCGAACAGGAAACTCAGAGACAGACAGCTCGGTCCTTTTTCAGTGGAGGAGCAGATTGGAAAACACAGTTACAGATTGAAACTACCAGCGACAGTACGCTTACACCATGTGTTCCATGTTAACAACTTGAGACCCTGCTCTACCGCTCCACTACGACCAGCTGTCCCGGTGACTTTACCTGAAGGAGACGACGAGGAATTCGACGTCTCACACATCTCTGCTGTGTGCATCAAGTCGCTACCCGGGCGACGAGGCAAATATTTGCTCTTCATGACGCACTTCACTGATGACGACATTCCACCTGTCTGGCACCGTTTGAACGAGGTGCATCGAACAATTGCGTTACAATAATTCTTGGAGACGCCCCAATGGCGCAAGTTCGCCAAGACTCACGCGTACATTGACTTCATGCACGCTTTCCCAGCGCGCATTCCTGAGTCCCAGTAACTGCTTCAGTAAAGGAGCCAAGAACCACAGAGGTCTGCCTCGCGGCGGCCTCATTGATCTGTCAAGAGGGGGAGGGTACGAGTGTGACGAGTACAGTCCTGCAACAGTACATTGTAGGACATTGTACATGTACTCGTTACGGATTCCAATTCGTGCTTTTCCACAGGACGGACGTATACTCGTGGGTACGTCGCTACTGCAATATTGTAATGGTGCTGATGCTACAGTACGACCAGTACCTCCCGGTACGTACAGATATGCATAATTAATCTAACTAGCCAGATGACGCGCCAGAACGAGCTCTTCAATGCAGAAGGAGCCGCGTCGTGAGACCCAATGCTAGGCAGGCCGTGTCTCGAGGACAGATGACGACGGTTGAACATCACTAACGCCTGACACGTAAGCTTAGCTTGCAGGCGTAGACAATCTGGGCAGAAACCTATTTAAGCCCAGTGCAGTAGAGGGAGGTGACAGAACCTTTAAACAATTCCTTTGTTCACTTACAACATCTACTGCCTAAGTACAGCAGTGAAACATCTCTCATCAATTGTCCTCTCGACAACATCTTTTGCCATCTTGCAACAACAGAACTAGACAGACTAGAACAGATTTGTGCTAGCGTTTAGCCAGCAGAGGCTAACCGCCACAAGTGTTACAGCTACACAAGGACGAGATGCAAGCGCGCACAGAACCGTCTACAGCGCCACACTTCGTCAAATGAGACAAGGTGTCAATTGTTACAACAAACATTTTTCTACGTGGAAAACCTAACAAGAAACTCAGAGACAGACAGCTTGGACCTTTTACAGTGGAGGAGCAAATTGGGAAACACAGTTACAGATTGAAACTTCCAGCGACAGTACGCTTACATCATGTGTTCCATGTGAACAATTTACGACCCTGCTCCACCGCTCCACTACGACCAGCTGTTCCAGTCAGTGGTCGTGAAGGAGACGACGAGGAGTTTGACGTCTCGCACATCTCTGCTGTGTGCATTCAGTCCCTACCTGGACGACGAGGCAAATATCTGCTCTTCATGACGCACTTCAGTGACGACGACATTCCACCTGTCTGGCACCGGTTGAACGAAGTACACCGGACTACGGCGTTACAAGATTTCTTGGAGACGCCCCAATGGCACACTTTTGCCAAGACTCAGGCGTACATCGACTTCATGCACGCTCACCCATCGCGCATTCCTGAGTCCCATTAACTGCTTTAGTAAAGGAGCTTAGACCACGGAGGTCTGCCTCGCGGCGGCCTCAAAGATCTGTCAAGAGGGGGAGGGTACGAGTGTGACGAGTACAATCATGCAACAGTACATTGCAGGACATTGTACATGTACTCGTTACTAATTCCAATTCGTGCTTTTCCAACGGACGGACGTACAAACGTGGGTACGTCGCTACTGCAATATTTACAAGGGTTTTGATGCATACTGTACGACCAATACCTCATGGTACGTACATGTACGCACATTTAATCTAACTAGCTAGAAGACGCGCCTAAGCGAGTTCTCCGATGCAGAACATGCCGCGTCGTGATTCTCTATGCTAGACGAGCCGTGTCTCTGGACAGATGACGGCGGTTGGAAAGCCCTAACGCCTGACACGTAAGCGAAGCAAGCATGCGTAAGCTATATGGGCAGAAACCTATTTAAGCCCTGTGCTAGAGAGGGAGATGACATAACCATTTTAACAATTCCTTTGTTCACTTACAACATATACTGCTAAAGTACAAGCAGTGAGACATCTTCTCAACATCTTTCATCGACAACATCTTTTGCCATCTTGCAACGTCAGATCTAGACATATTATAACTTGTTTGTGCTAGCGTTTAGCTTGAGGAGGCTAACCGCCGGAGAGCGATACCTCACATGGTTTGGAGGTGTGGGAGTTGATAACGCAAGACAAGGACCAGTTGGCCATGGTCATCGGAGGCAGTGGGGGAAAACTTGGCTAGATAGGTAAAGTTGATAACATGATGTTTGCGGCAGTTCGCTTAGAGAATAGAATGCGCAAGAATTAGTTACGGCTAATGTAGAAAGAGTGTGTGAGAGCGTGAATGTTTGCAATGTAGTTGAATGTAATTTAAAAGAGAAAATGATAATTGGCTTGTCTCTTCCCTCCACTTCGCTGGCTTAAGTCTCCAAGCCTAGCTCGCGTGAAGTATTGTCATAGTCTACGAGGATGACGCTAGAATATTATTAGTATTAGCGAGTAATATCATCTGCTGATGATGATTAATAGTGGTATTTCCTCTAAATAGCAGCTACGTATCTTTGGATACATGATTAGAATAATGATAATAAATTGTATATAGCGATAGGGTCACATGACGACCCGTCGGAAAAACTAGCACCAGATTCAGGGCTACAGCGACTACATACTGAGTTCGCTGCAGCACTGTTGTGGCGAGCTGGTTGTAGTCGGCATATTCCACGAAGCCGCTTGCGTATGCGTACGCGAGCTCGAGCACCCACACGCACGCACTCACCCCCGTTACCTTTCCTCGAGCCGATACGCAAATATTCGCCGCTCGACACAGTGACCCAAGGCCGGGCAAGAATGCCACGACATTTTATTTTTAGGTGACGTGGGTTTGAGGATGAACAATTGCGTGTTTTGGACACTTGCAACTTTCGTTTGGGCAGGATGGGGCTGCATGTGGGTGGTTTTGCCGCGTTTTAGTACATTCCGTAGTTGTACACCGCAACGCTCGTTTTGGCAGTGGCGGAGGCGTAACGCGCCAGCTCTGACTTATGCTCTTTTATCGATAAAGACGTTAAGTACTATTTTTCATTTTGTGGATCCCCTCTATAGCGACGAAAGGAGCGAGCTCGTCATATTGTACATATTATATTTAGTACCAGTACCGGAAGCGTGGGATGATGATTAATTTAAGCTCTGTTGGGGCTCACTTATGCCAAAGATGTGGATCACTTACATAATTTGGTATTGGTGGCCCTTGGGCCACCCTACACGCAATGAGAGAGGGAATCGGGTGGGTGGGTTTGCGTGAGCGATAGCTCTCGCAAAAGTGTGCAAAAGGTGGGGCGTCTCCAAGAAATCTTGTAACGCCGTAGTCCGGTGTACTTCGTTCAACCGGTGCCAGACAGGTGGAATGTCGTCGTCACTGAAGTGCGTCATGAAGAGCAGATATTTGCCTCGTCGTCCAGGTAGGGACTGAATGCACACAGCAGAGATGTGCGAGACGTCAAACTCCTCGTCGTCTCCTTCACGACCACTGACTGGAACAGCTGGTCGTAGTGGAGCGGTGGAGCAGGGTCGTAAATTGTTCACATGGAACACATGATGTAAGCGTACTGTCGCTGGAAGTTTCAATCTGTAACTGTGTTTCCCAATTTGCTCCTCCACTGTAAAAGGTCCAAGCTGTCTGTCTCTGAGTTTCTTGTTAGGTTTTCCACGTAGAAAAATGTTTGTTGTAACAATTGACACCTTGTCTCATTTGACGAAGTGGTGGCGCTGTAGACGGTTCTGTGCGCGCTTGCATCTCGTCCTTGTGTAGCTGTAACACTTGTGGCGGTTAGCCTCTGCTGGCTAAACGCTAGCACAAATCTGTTCTAGTCTGTCTAGTTCTGTTGTTGCAAGATGGCAAAAGATGTTGTCGAGAGGACAATTGATGAGAGATGTTTCACTGCTGTACTTAGGCAGTAGATGTTGTAAGTGAACAAAGGAATTGTTTAAAGGTTCTGTCACCTCCCTCTACTGCACTGGGCTTAAATAGGTTTCTGCCCAGATTGTCTACGCCTGCAAGCTAAGCTTACGTGTCAGGCGTTAGTGATGTTCAACCGTCGTCATCTGTCCTCGAGACACGGCCTGCCTAGCATTGGGTCTCACGACGCGGCTCCTTCTGCATTGAAGAGCTCGTTCTGGCGCGTCATCTGGCTAGTTAGATTAATTATGCATATCTGTACGTACCGGGAGGTACTGGTCGTACTGTAGCATCAGCACCATTACAATATTGCAGTAGCGACGTACCCACGAGTATACGTCCGTCCTGTGGAAAAGCACGAATTGGAATCCGTAACGAGTACATGTACAATGTCCTACAATGTACTGTTGCAGGACTGTACTCGTCACACTCGTACCCTCCCCCTCTTGACAGATCAATGAGGCCGCCGCGAGGCAGACCTCTGTGGTTCTTGGCTCCTTTACTGAAGCAGTTACTGGGACTCAGGAATGCGCGCTGGGAAAGCGTGCATGAAGTCAATGTACGCGTGAGTCTTGGCGAACTTGCGCCATTGGGGCGTCTCCAAGAATTATTGTAACGCAATTGTTCGATGCACCTCGTTCAAACGGTGCCAGACAGGTGGAATGTCGTCATCAGTGAAGTGCGTCATGAAGAGCAAATATTTGCCTCGTCGCCCGGGTAGCGACTTGATGCACACAGCAGAGATGTGTGAGACGTCGAATTCCTCGTCGTCTCCTTCAGGTAAAGTCACCGGGACAGCTGGTCGTAGTGGAGCGGTAGAGCAGGGTCTCAAGTTGTTAACATGGAACACATGGTGTAAGCGTACTGTCGCTGGTAGTTTTCAATCTGTAACTGTGTTTTCCAATCTGCTCCTCCACTGAAAAAGGACCGAGCTGTCTGTCTCTGAGTTTCCTGTTCGGTTGTCCTCGTAGAAAAAGATTTGCTGTGACGATTGACACCTTGTCTCCCTTAGCAAAGTGCGGCGCTGTAGACGGTTCTGTGCGCGCTTGCATCTCGTCCTTATGTAGTTGTAACACAGAGCGTACCAGGTTGTGCACTTCCTGTAACAATCTTAACCGTTCTGTTGCGTCTTGCAAAATTGGAATTGATGGTCGCATGCTGAAGAGCAGATCAGGAGGCTCCTCAGGAGAAAAACCAAAGTTAGCCTCGAACGGTGTGTGCTCAATTCCGAGTGCACGCGAAGCGTTGTACGCAAACTCCACTTGCGGTAAAAGTGTCGACCAGTCAGAGCCATCATAGCAACAGAAGCAACGAAGAAGCTGCTGAAAAGTGCTGTTCACGCGTTCTGCCAAGCCGTCTGTTTCTGGGTGTCGGCTGGTAGACATGTTCAGACGCGTTCCAAGGCGTCTCCAGAGTGTCTGCCAGAAGGCGCTGACAAATTTCGGGTCGCGATCACTGACCAGCACACGGGGTAGTCCATGTAGACGGTAGACTCCCTGTAAAAACAAAGTGGCAGTTTCTTCGGCAGTAATCGACTCTGTGCATGGCAGAAAATGGGCCATTCGAGTTAGATGGTCTACCACAATCAGCACACTGTTAAAGCCATTGCCTCTCAGGCAAGTGTGTCAGGTAGTCAAGACCAACTGTGTGCCACGGTCTGGGTGGAACAGGTAATGGGTAAAGAGTCGCAGTCATCTGCGGTCGAATCTTCGCTCGCCGGCACACGACGCAGCGTTCACAGAAATCTTTCACATCTTGGCGGATTCGTTTCCACCAGAATCTGTCGAGTGCTTTAGCAAGAGTGCTAGCAACTCCTCTGTGACCAGCTGACGAACTTTCGTGCAGCTCTGTGATCAGTCTCAGTCGGAGCTCAAAGTTCTGTGGAATACATAGGCGATTGAGACGCCAAAAGTACCCGTCTCTGGCTTCTATCCGACTGTCTCTTGTCCACTCT
>JAPMLY010002760.1:0-38299 GCA_026401115.1 Tetraselmis chui
ATCACTCGCATCAACCATTTCATCATCCGGGGATCCCCCACCTCCCATGCATATCGTTCTTACATTTTGTAAGCAACTATCCCACGCGACCCTAGAGGGGATCTCTCGCTCCGCACCCCCCGCGCGCGCGCAAGCGCGCGCCCTGCAGTACAAAACTTTGGATGACAAGAAGCACAACATGAACATGGACATAAATATTGGGGGGGGGGGGGGGGGCAAAAGGGCAAGAGTGGCAAGAGGATCACGGAATCCGAAGGACGGCAAAAGGAAGCACTACATTGTTCACAAATGTAGCATATCAAACTAAGGAAACTCCTACTAGGCAACACTCAAAACGCAACACGTGGAGGCGACAAGTAAGCGGCACCTCACGCGACGCTCGAGGAAGCACGGGGACGATTGCGGCCCATGGCGCGGGTGAAGAGCGCCGTGGCATGAGAAGGCATTCCAATAGAGGAGGACGCGGTCTCCACATCGTCTGCGGCGGCGGACAACCCGCGAAAGACATTGTCCGCGTGAGCGACATGGACGGCGAGGGAAACCTTTCGGTGACATGAGACCAACAACTTGCCCACATGCGTCCCTTTGGAGGAAGCAACCTGCTTGGCCATCTACGTCAAAAAAGCCGCGGCGTGGCCGCCGAGGGTACCAAATTCCGTGACCTCAAAGGGAATGAAGCGGATGTCGCGGCGACTCCTCACCCCCTCCGAGTACTTCTCGAATTTGGTCTTCTCAGGTAGGCGTAGAGCGAATTCGGGAGACGGGGGGCTAGAACCGCCGAATAAACCGGAAACCACGGCATCAAGAGCAAGTTTTGAGCCTCGGATGCCGTGATAGTGCAAGACACTTATATCCGCGGTGAGGTTGGCGTTGCCATTGGGGAGTTGAACTAACATCGTGGGATATGTGAGAACCTCGACGCCAACCCCGAGTGCGCCACGAACCTCGAAGATGACTTCCGCAAGGGCCGTCACTAACCAAGAGGGAGCGGTGTGGACCAAAGGATCTCCGCCGCATCGAGCCAAATGGTCAACAAGAGCAATGGCCCGCACATCATTTGACATGTCAACACCCGCCGACGCGAACGCACCCCTCATAGCTTTTGCCGAGAGATGACAAGAAGCACAAGCAGCGAGGGAGCGAAGAGTGGAGGGGGTGCATGATGAGGGTGGAGCGAAGATGCGACAGACCGCGACGCGGAAAACGGCGTCGTATTGCTAAGGGAATTTGTCACGGGACTCGCCCAAGCGACCCAAAGTACGTAGGCTGGTCCGAAGCCAAAAACGCAAGGGCGCCGTGGCAAAGACGAGATACGAAACGCCTAGACTCTGACCGAGCTCGGTTAGAAAACGCGGTAGCGAGCTTTGCGAAGCGAAGCAAGTTGCCGCGTTCACATGTGTCGGCTTGCAGCTTTGGAAAGATGTCCGTGGCAAACGCAATAAGGGGTACGAGCGAGAGCATGCCATCAAGGGACCGAGCAATATGCTCGTTGTTTGATCGGGCTTCGGCTACGCAGCTTGCGCGAAGCACCGCTGGACGTTGCGGGGGAAGCATCGCGAAGGTTGTGGTTATCAAGGGGTTCGGACTCGGTCAGAGCGTGAGAACCGCACGCGGCATGTAAGCGCGCCCACGACGAAACGAGTTATAACGACCACATGGGTTCGTTGTCGCCGTCGTCTCCGTCCGGTGTACTACGCCTGCGGGACACCGTTGTGGTCATAGTAGTCGCTAGCCGTCCGTACATGGTCGGCTCCATCGGACCTTCGTTGTGGAAGTCCCCGCGCACGCGAGCATCTTGCGCAATAGGAAAACTGATAGCATAGCCCACTGCCAAATTGGCCGCTCCGACATGGCTCGCATACGCAAAGGCAACCAAGTCCCCCACCCCCATGCCTCCAAAACGTCTGGAAAGAGACATCTCCGAACGAGTGTTGCGTTGTAGGCTAGCTGCGGAAAGGCTCAATGTCTCAGCCGCCACATCAGAGGTGGCATTGTCAGCGCACTCGAGGAAGGTCACGACGGTGTCACCATAGCCCTCGCCCCTACCAAGACTGCGGAAGACCGTACGAACAAAGTGTTCAAAGCGGCGGTTTTAATGTTGATAGATACCATACGTGTCGCGCCCTAAAATAAGTAGAGCACGCGGGGTCGGCGGTGGGGCAAGGGGGGGGGGGGGGGTATGTGGCTTGAATTATACCGGAAGCCACCCGAGGTGGCGTTGTGGCGTGCCTTGAAGTGAAGATTCGTCGCCGTCGTAGTGAGCGCCTCGATGGCCGTCCTTTACGCCTCTAGCCTCGCGTTGTTTGTAGTGGGGAGCCTTGAAGCCCGCAATGGAGAGGCACACGAATAAAGCAAAAAAAACTAGTTGATACCCGTGTACCAGTCGCCGCTAGAATCGAATGGAAACTCCGTGATGTTGCGCCGTAGTGGTGCACCAATAAAAGATGACCTTGCGAAGAGCGGGCTCCGAGTAGTGACTAGAATGAAGTTGGCAGACTGTGGAAAGTACTGAAGTTGCAGTACACGTACAAGATTAGCGATGACGCGCGCCGATGCCTTGAGCCTTGAAGGGCGATGACCACGCGCGGGCGAATGGTGTAGCGGTGCTAGTAGAGGCCAACAATATCGAGGATACGGGTCACGATGGCGAAGGTAAATTAAAAGTTACGTACATAACTCGAATAAATTGAGACATGATATACCCTTCGTTGCATGCCTCCGTGCTCCGAGGCCTAGGCCTTCGTGCTTTTTTATTTTCGTATCGCTTTTTCCACTTCAAAATGGTCGTGGATTCCACTACTTATTTCTTTGTGTTATTTTTTAGTCTTTTTTCCAGGTATACGTTTCTATAACACTTGTTGTAATAACATGAATACCGAGGTGCCTAATAAATGGTGTTGTAGCTAGTGGCGTAAGGCGACGTGAGACGCCTCAGTCTTTTTAGTAAGCCATTACTCGAGGGCGCCAATCGTTTGGGTCGATACGCTATTAAGGCTAGAGATCAGTCATTGATGTCTAGATCGTCGAAAATATCGCCATCACAGCATCACCCTTTGATGGTGCCATCGATGCGCTAGGTTGTGACATCGACACGGTGGCAGAAAAAGCTATTATCCTCGATGCCATTAATTATCAAAAGATTTTGAAAATATCTCCCTTTTTCGGCTTCGTTCACGTGGTGGGCCCTCTGGATGGAGGTTTCACACGGGGTGCTTTCGTGGTCGGTTAGGACCATGCTCCGGTCGTGGGAGTGGCTTTGGCGGTGGAGGAGTTCTTTCGATGTCTGTCGGCGGTTTAGGCGGATGAGCACCGTGCCGGTAGTATGGGTGATGTCTTGGAGCATTGGGGGGCACTAAGTGTCAATCCTACAACCAAAAGGTTGTGTGACGAGTACAGTCCTGCAACAGTACATTGCAGTACATTGTACATGTACTCGTTACTAATTCCTTTGTTCACTTATAACATATACTGCTAAAGTACAAGCAGTGAGACATCTTCACAACATCTTTCACCAACAACATCTTTTGCCATATTGCAACGTCAGAACTAGACATGGTAGAACTAATTTGTGCTAGCGTTTAGCTTGAGGAAGCTAACCGCCACAGTTGCATGGGTCAATTTCAGTCCGCGCCGTTGTGACGTCGACTTCTCGGCATGGAGGCCAAGGTAAAGTGAAATGCGGCCGCAAGAAAGGCGATTGTAGGACTAAGGCATGCAAGTGCTTCAGAGCCGGCATGCTTTCTATTACCGTTGCACAAACCACACAACGGGGAAATTTTGCAATTATGAGGGGTATGAAGGATAGAGAACCATCTATAAATCGCATGAAAATGAATTTCATATATAATGTAAACCATCCCTAAACTAACATTATTGAATAGACCCGCCCCACTACAAAATCATGCAGGATTTTTCTGTTGCATTTTTGCATAACTCCTACATCTTGATTTGAAATATGGCCATGCACCGACGCACTATGCGGTGAGGTACGGGTACGCGCTTCCTTTACGCGCTTTTTTTGCTTTCTTATTTGCACATGGGGGGTATGTCATAGGCGCCAGGGACCCCCATTTACAAACATGGGCCTCTTGTTCACCACCCGTTTACAAATGGGGTAATTTTGTAAACGGGGGATTTGGCACATCAAGTGAACCCCCCGTTTGCAAATAGGGGAACTGCGCAACACCTAATGACACAAAATCCCCCTTTTGTATTAACTGGGGGGTATGAGTCTCCCATGTTAACAAACGGGTTTTTATTCCTAATCCCCTGTTCACAAACAGGAACACGCATCAGCAGTTTGTAAATAGGAAGTCGGTGCCCCGTCCGTTTGTAAATGGGGTACCCTGTTTATAAACCGGGACTTTGCACCCCCGTTTGTAAACGGGGAGTTTTGTACAGGTACTTCCGCGCCGATATCATCAGCAAGCGCTTGCGTACTGACTGTTAGTATTTGTACGAAGGGTGCAGGCTGTAGTTTCGGGTTTCAAACTTTACGATGATGTTATGACCGTTCGATAAATCAATTACTAAAGCGCCACCGTCAGATTCAATCTGCGCATTTGAATTCAATCTTCATCTGTCACTCGTTCTGCTCGCCCTACCTGTACGCCCCGCCGCCAGCAGCACGATAAATAATGCTTGAGGGGTTCGGGCTAGCAATATGCCACTCTTCTGATACAAGACTTACTGGGACAGGTCCCTAATAGCGACAGCCCCGCCCGAACGCGGCAGATGCGACAGTCGACAGCGGAGAGTGATAAGAGCTGCTCCTCGAAACAACAAGCGCCGGTGCAAAGGGTGCGTGAAGCCGGCAGCTCTGGCGGAGCGGAATATACGGAACACAAGCCATATTCGTGGGTGAGTGTTACACACGCACCGCTCCGTCCTGTGCCGCTACTGCACCTCCCCGTGCTCCTCCCCTTACGAGCGCTCACCGCAACGCAGCTTCAAAATAATACGAAATGATATAAATAACAATATCATATTGCTATAATTCGGCAGTACCGACCGCTCACCCACCCAACCCTCCGCTGACCGCTGGCGCACCGACTCAGTTTTACATCACCGGCGAGCACCATCATTTCCCATCCACTTCCCCGTCACAGGACCTGTACCAAACAACCGCGCAACCGGTACCGAGGCCTACATCACCGAATTTACGGCGACCGTTGTCAAATCTAAAGCATTCCGATTTCGCTTTGCGCTCAAACCATGACTCGCCAGCTGTCACGACCCCGCCTCCGAAGTAGACCCTTCTCTCCCTGACGCAGCAATTATTTTCACAGCACTACGCTTCTCAGGTCCTCTTCTCTCTCTGTCCTTTGTCGGCGTCCTCCATGGCTGTCATGTCCTCCGCGATCCGTGTCACCCAGCGACACAGTCGACAGTCATCGCAGTTGACCACCGCCAATCGCCCACTCATCAGCCAGACACGACCGCGTGCACCTACCAAGACCGTAGAACCAAGCTTCCCCAATCCATTGCTGCTTTGTGTCTACACTCAAACCACCGATCGCTCGTCAGCTCGCGATACCGCGGCCACACCGCCATATTTTGCGACCGTTGTCGAGTTTTCTTTTCCCCAGCGTTTTCATGTTTTGAACTATCGATGGCGCTGCGCACTTTCCTTAACACCCACCCCTCTTCCGTTTCGTTACCGAGTGGACCCTCGTTTCCGCACCCTCTGCACGTCTGACGTGACTACTCCGTCCATGCAGTGAATCCCAGAAGCGGCTGTGTTAGTCACCGCCGAGTCTTTCGTCGTTGGAACTGATGGAATGAATTTCGTTTTTTGTTTCGTCGCAGTGAACGATTTCGATGGCTGACAAGCGATGCTCCGAAGGCGGAAGCCCAGCGCACACCGACCGAACCACCTCTCCACCCGCGCCCCCCGTCACCACCCCTAGCTCCACCGCGCAGCACGCGGCCTGGCGCAGCCTGACCCCTACGACGGCCTCCACGCCCGAGGCGGCCTCCGCTCTGCGGTGCCTCTCTCAGGAGTGCTGGCGTCAGGCCAGGGAACCACGGTCCAGCATGCGCCCTGTCGCCATGAGCGCCCTAGCTAGTCCAGACGAGCAGGGAGAGGGGGCTGACAGGCAAGCTGAGACTTTTCGCCTAATAGCAAAACAGAAATTAAAAAGAAAATGCAACAAAAAAATGAATTCAAATTGTGAATCGACTTGAAAACGTGCTCCGTTGGGATTCTCACAAAGGCGGTGTGATTTTGTGACAGGGGTTTCGGCAGGGGGAAGGGGGAGGCATCCCAGAAGAGGAAGGGGCCCTCTTCAGAGAATAAATCAGACGGCGATGTGTTCGGAGTACCAAAATCAATAAAGACAGACGCCAAAGCGACGTCGACGCAGCATCGCCGGATGAGCTCCTTCACGGAGGGCGGCAGGGGGGGCGTGGTGGCTCCGGTTGAGAAGGGGAAGGGGAGGGAGGGGGGAGGCGAGGGGGTGGGAGGGGGGTCCGTGATTGTGTCTCTCACGCCGCCAGAGGATGAGGAGGAGGGGGGTGTGCAGGTGGGGGTGTGCAGCCAGGCGTCCTCTCTTGGGTTCGCAGGCACGCAGGGCAGCGGGATGGAGGGGTCACAGCGGTCGGAGGCAGAGCGGTGGGTGGTGGGGCACGATGGGGGGCAGGCGTGTGGGCCCGCTAAGCCCTGCAGCTGCAAAAAGAGCAAATGTCTGAAGCTGTACTGCGAATGCTTTGCGGGCGGCGTCTTTTGTGATGCGTGTTCCTGCGTGGACTGCTGCAACTATGTGGAGAACCGCAGATGGGTGAGCAGCGCCACGGCCCCCCTCTCATCTGCACCCCAAAACCTTCTAAGCATGTGCTGTTTTGCGTATTTTGATATAATGTCTTACCGTCTTTCTTTACGTGATTTATTGTTAACTAAATTTCAGTTCTATGCGTTATGCCAATCATCCCCCTAAACCCCAAACCTCCCCTCTCCTCGCGCGCGCTGATCCACATTTGATGTTTAGACTATTCGCGTATGAGTGTTATGTGTAGCCCCGTTTGTTATTGTTCTGTTTCACGTCACCATTTACTCTGTTTCCCCCTTTGCCTGCCACGGTAACTGACTTAAACCCTAACCCTACTCGACCCCATCAGGTGCTGGGCTGCCGCACGGACATCGAGAAGCGCTACCCCAACGCCTTTGCGCCCAAAGTGGAAGTGACCGCAGCGGAGGCGAAGCACAAAAAGGGCTGCCGCTGCCGAAAGTCAAAGTGCCTCAAAAAATACTGCGAGTGCTTCCAAGCCAACGTCCCCTGCTCTGACGCCTGCCGCTGCGAGGAGTGCGCCAACGGAGCCAACGGCCCAAATGCCCCTCCATCTGCCCCCACAAC
This sequence comes from Tetraselmis chui, assembly GCA_026401115.1. Taxonomy (NCBI): domain Eukaryota; kingdom Viridiplantae; phylum Chlorophyta; class Chlorodendrophyceae; order Chlorodendrales; family Chlorodendraceae; genus Tetraselmis; species Tetraselmis chui. The sequence continues at coordinate 7,353 of JAPMLY010002760.1, forward strand.
TACCACAATCACCATCACATCCGCCCCCAAACGCGCACCCCTCGTGCCCCTCCCCCACAACAACATCCCATCCCATCAGCCCACACCCGCAGTGGGGAAACGCCGCGATGCGGTGGTGCCTAAATCACTTCAGCCGTCGGCAAAGCAGCTGCAGGTGCTGTCCCTCTTTCAGCCCCCTGAACATCATCTTCGTCAACATCACCCAGCAGTGCCAATGACACATCAGCAAGCTGCGGCTGAGGTGGTGGAGGGTAGTGGAGGTGACGCGCGCCTCGACTCGCCCCCGCGCTCTGTTGAGGTGGCTTCCGGGCAGGAGTCGCCTCCGCCCAACCTTCTGTACTCTGCGCTGCAGCAGGGGATGCAGCAGGGGCTTGACCTCAAGGCAGCGTGTGCTATGTTGGAGGCGTCACGTGTGGTGGTGCCATCTTCCCTGCTGGACCCACCACCCTCTACCCCCCTCCCACCGCCCCGTCACCACCACCATCAGCACCTACCCAGCGGTGGTCTGCCCCCTACCGCCCCTTACCACCCTCACCCTAACCCCGCCGTCAGCCCCCAGACGCTGATGCTCTGCAAGTACGGCGCCCCCACCGTCTCAGCCCCCCCAACCTCCGCTGCTCTCCCTACACAACAACCCACCTCGCAGGGGCTGCGCGCCTTTCCCAACTCCAGTGCCCTCCAGTCGCTGCTGCCCAAATAAGTCGACCCCCTCCTTTTTCTGCCCTCGCCACCCCTCAGCTTCGGTCATGTACATCCACGTATCTGCAGTGCTTAGCGTCCACCCACCCCACACCTGTCAACACCACATTCCGCCACACCGACCTGTGCCTCGCCATTTGAGTGTGCAGCCATTTTGCCCCTGTTAGTGTTGCGCCTCCCCTCACCCGACCCTCTTTTTATACCACCACGCAGGTGTTTCTAGCAGCGCTGTGTAACTCCTTACTTTCTTCCCTTGTCTCTCCTGCAACATCAAGTTTTGCATGCTCGCAGTCATTCGCGACGCACAGTGAAGTATTGCGACACAAAGTTTGTTTTTAAATGACAAGGCACACACACATTTATCCCTTGGCAGGACTGTGAATGGATTTAACTAAGAATTTATGGGGCTGGACTTGGTCGCCTTAGACAGCGATACATAATGCTCACAGCAGAGCGGTGCAACTACCTTCCTTCCTTCCAGAGTCTCCGCCCCCAGCATTCACAACTCTCGCTTTGGCACTCATGCACATAAGTACATCCATGATCGCGCCTAATCGACAGAAAATTGTTTCCCAAGTGGCGATGCACCCACATTGACACATTGGTTTCCACTTGTTTATGGTTACTGCTATGAACAAGATCATTCCATAAAAGGTTGGCGCACACTAAATCATCTGCCCTCAACTGCTGCCGGTCTGCTTCGAGTCGACACTCTACAGATAGAATGGTCGAGATACTTGCGCATGAATGGAGATAGAAGTCATTACTGAGATATTAAGTGATAGAGATGTAGCTAATGCTAATCAATAGGTTGTCATGTCTTCATAAGAAGACTAAGATGAAATGATCAAATGTCAGCACTACCGCCTAAATGCCACTAGCAACGCTAGTGTCATCTGACAGCATGCATAAGAAAATGAAAATAGTTCTCATAATGTACCAATATTTAGGCGTATATGTTTATGTCGAATGCCATGGCAACTCAAAACTTGTAAACCATAGTAGCGAGCGTCAGTGGAAAATTCCCACAACACAATTGTGTAAATACTACTCTCACCCGTTGTACCTTGAGTGTGGAGACCAAAGTCTTTTGCTTTGTGAGCATCCTACAATGTAGTTTGCGTGCTGCTTGAACTCAAGGCACACGTATTGTAGGTGTGGAGGGGATTTCGTGGGCAATAAAGTTTATGGTGTTACATACTATTGGGTGGCTTCGACAGGACGGAGACATATGATACTACCTCGTTTCAAAGTTTCAACAGACTCACACGCACGCATGGAAATTGTAATTGAAATTGAATCTGTTTACAACATGTACCGAGTAAAACCGGTTGTTGTCTTTGGGCCCTCCCAGATATGCCATGAGAAAGCTTACAAGTCATGGCCAAACCGTGAACCGCCTAAATCCAACCTCTCCAAAGGTTCTTGGGGGTTTTTACTTTCCCCCGGGGAGTGTGTCGTGCATTCTGGTTGTTGATGTCATTCCAAGGCGTGTGCGGGTGTGAGAAGTGGAGGTGCGGCGTGTGGTTGTGCGAGACTGAATGCGGTAGATGAGAAGGAGATGTTGAAACCGTTGGACATTGCGCAAGTGGCGCTAGGATGCGTGTTGTGTCGAGTCGTGTTTTTTAGATGAGTTTGTCAAGGTCTCTCCGAAGGGTGAGAGGGGAGGTGAGGATGGTAATGGTAGATATGTTGGGTGTGCCAGTGCGGCTCATGACTATGGGAAGAATGTCGACTTCGGTACCCCGCCATTGCTCGTGAATGACATTAGCGAGGGGGTATATATGCCGCGAATCATTTGTGCGGTGTGGGAGGCTATGGTCTTTGCATTATTTCCATTCCCCTATCTGAATTTTTTGATCGAGGAATACCGTCATCGGGAACTCGTAACACCAAAATGGGATCCAGCAACTCCATCCCAACAAGAAAAATAGCGCCACAAGAAGATGCCCTCACAAAGATAATAATTCTGGTAAAAATAAAATTTGATTCCCTCTTTTGAACTGGCCCTCATGGGACATCCGTTAACGTCCAAGTTGAGATGCACAACCGTAGTGGTTGAAAGTGAAGAAGTACACGCATTCACGGAAGAACAGGGTGACGGCATGGGACAATAGCTAACATAGCTACGGCATGGGCTGATCGACGTGAGAGTCGGCTCACACTTGAAAGTAGCGACAATACGGCGCCCGCCGGCGGCGCAACGGCGGCGGCCCCGCCGGGGGGGGGGGGTGGTTCGCATGGCCGTCGGCACTTCCCCCAACCTCCCCGTGGTAAGCGCCGGTAACCCTATTGCCGTGCCGTGCTTAGCACGGTAGGGGGATAGGCGAGGTGAACCGAGCCCCGATCCGCGCGATCAGGAGCTTTCGGGAAAGCTATGTACGGAGGGCTTTTAAAAATAGTATATGTGATAAGTTCTTTACACTGCCAAGTAACGCCAAGATCTCCCGCTCGGCCCGTCCGATATGTTTTCTTAAGACCAAATACTCCTCAGAGACTACAATCCCATTTTGGGTGATGAGGCATGTATCTCAAGAGCGTGTGGAGGCGAGGAGGGTACGGCCGGATCAACGGTGTGTGGAGGGTGTGGGAAATGGCGGCGGGCAGCCGGGAAGCAGCGCCAAGGAAGGGCGCTCGCTAGCAGTCGACCAATGCTCATCAAGTCCATCCGACCCAATTGGGGGAGGAGGTCGACACCAGCGACGAGGAGGACAACAGCAGCGAGAGGAGCGGTACGGTCTAACGGCGACGGTTTTAGAGATCGGCCGCCTCCGGAAAAATATGTACGGAGGGTTTCGGTTATACTACTCGTACCCAACACCTTCGAGGTTGACGCCCCGATCCGGCTTTCCCTCCAACCCCTCGCCTCGTTGGTTCTCAGCATCGAGAGGAGCGACTCAAGCGTTGTGCTAAGGGCTATCGCAACATCACGACGCTCGTATCGGCGTAAACCACAAGGGGAAGGTACGGGCGGAAATTGTTGATCACGCGGTGTTAGAAATAGCTCGCAGCCGACCGGGAATGACAGACGCGACGGGGCACCCGCCGGCGGCGCAACGGCGGCGGCCCCGAAGGGGGTTGTGCTCGTAGGCCCGGCGACATTCACCCCCACATCCCGTGGTTTGCGTTGGTAATTTTATAGCCTTGCCAAGCTTGGCATGGTAGGGGGCTAGGCGGGGTGTGCCAACACTTGCGTTCCGCGGGATCAAGAACTCTCGGGAAAGCCATGTATGGAGGGCTTTTCAAAATGACTTATGTACGCAATGGCGCCAAGATCTTCTGCTCGACCCGTCCGATATCCTATTTTGTCGCCCTACTTTTCGATACCCCTCCTCTGGGTCTGTCTTCGGGGAGTGCAACGGCATGGAGGGTACATGTAGATCCGTGACGGGGGGAGGGGGGGTGGGCGTTGGAGCTTGCGATTGACTGTCGGGGAGTAGCGCCATGGCAAGGCGTTCACAACTAGCCGCTAGAGCTACCGAAGACATGCCTACCATGGGGATGGAGCACGCCAAAAGCAAACCGGAGGAGAGCTGCAGCTCGAGCATGACCTATGAGTGGCACGATCGCGTGGCGGCGATCCTAGAGGTCTGTCGCCGCCAAAAAGCCATGTACGGAGATGTTTTGATAAATGTCCGTACCCTGCCGCCCGAAGACGAATTTGGCTACGGTAACCATGCCCTAAATTGAAAACTGAAAGTCGTTTACAGCATTATATACCGAGTTAGCGGCTAGTGTCTGTGGGCGTTCCCTTTGTCAGCCTCAAAATGACACTTTGGATTAGGGCTTGCGCCGTGAACCACTAATTCCAATCTCTCCAAGGGCAGGTGACGAGGGGTGACTACGGCGCGGAGGCAAGAGCGCTAGCCTTCCCTATCTAGGTGCCTTGCCTCATGAAAGGGGGTAATCAGGGGGGGGGGGGGGGGGGGGGGGGGGGCGAGAGACGACATATATTCCCGTTAGCTAGCATAGTTGTAAGCAACTTTATTTTCTTGATTTAGACGCAATGGGAGGAGCACAAACGGCACCTATCTACGGCTAAGGTTTCCTCCCTCTGCCCCGAAGGGGAGGTAAGCCTATGCTAGGAGGCCAACTACTACGACGGGAGGAGCGACATTTTGCTCGGACAAGGGTGCGCGTGGATCAAGTCGGGGCCGTCGACTACCTTTACGAGGAGGGGGGGGGGTATTCACGGCGTTGGACTAATTCATGTGAAACAACCAAATGTAAGGCGTATAATTGTGCGTAGATACCTGACTTCCTTCCTTTGCCTGTGACCATGCACTCACATATCTCATTATAGCGCCCATGCACGTAAACACGTTTCTAATTATTGATAGACTAGTTGCTTTTCAAATGGCGATGAGCTAACGCATCCACATTGACATATTGGTTTCCACTTATTCGCGAATATTTTGAACAAGCAAGATCACTCCACATAAGGCAAGCATACACTAAACTATCCGCCTTCACTGCCTGTCTGCTTCGAGTCGACAATGTACACAAGGTCGAGTAACATGCGCATGAATGGAGATAGAAGAAGGCGTTGCAATGATATCTGATAGCGATGGTACGTGTATTAATAATGCTAGTAGTAATGTCATGTCTGCCCAAGGCGACATGCATGTCCAAGACGTCATGTCTGTCCATGGAGATAGCTGGAGGTAAAGCCGAGGGAATGTCATGTTTAGGCATGTATGTTCATGTTGAACGCCCTTACAACGCAGAACTTGTAAACCATAGCGTGCGTCAATTGAAAATTCGCACAACACACTTGAGAATACATGCGCATGTGTAAAAACTATTATAACCCATTCTACCTTGTGAGTGTTGAACCCTATATCTTTTGCCTTGTGAGCATGCTGCAATGTAGTTTGTGTGCTGCTTCAACACAGGGCACACGTATTGTGGATATGGGGGCAATTTCGTTGGCAGTGTTGCTGGTGTTTGGACAGGACGGAGACGTGCCTCACCACCTGGTTTCCAAAATTTCGAACATAATCACACTCACACACACATGGAAATCGCCACACAAGAATGGGATCTAGCAACCCCGTCCCAACATGAGACAATGGCGCCCCCAAAAGATGCCCTCATAAACATCAATCCGGTAATTCCTCTTTTGAGTTGGCCCGCATGGGACATCCGTTAACGCCCAAGTTGTCCTGCACCGCCGTAGTGATCGAAAGAGAAGCGGCATGAGAAGTACATGCATTCAGGGAAGCGCGCCATGAGGCCAGGGTGACCGCAAGACATAATAGCTCACAGATTTACGCCATGAGTTAATGGATGTGAGATTCGGTCAACATTCAAAAGTAGCGTCAATGCCGACATATGTATTTGACACAAATGAGCAGTGACAAAGTTGAGGCTGACTTTCCCCATCCAGATGGGAATTCATTCGAATGGGCACAAACAGCGCTTGACGCTACTCGTCATGCGTAACTTGTGGTGATGACGATGATACATGACAATGCCGTCCTGTGTGTGTGTGTGTGTGTGTGTGTGTGTGTGTGTGTGTGTGTGTGTGTGTGTGTGTGTGTGTGTGCATTAGTCAGGGGGTCGATCACGTATATGTAGGGAGCGGGAGACAATGTGTGATATGAGGGAGACACTGTGAACAAATTAAATCCTTGAAACTACTTCATAGGCGGCCGCGTGGATGGCGACAGATATTGGGAGGTCAGTGTGAGGAACGCCTCTAGCTGCGCATGAACGCATGAGACGGACGGAGAGGGGGCGTTTCAGTGGAATGGGGGGAGGACGGCAGAGATAGGGGGGAGGGAGGGGGCATCAGTCTGCCTTTGTGGCTGCGAAGCGGGTCTCGGGCATGCGCTTGGTGCGGCTGAAGGGGCCAACGTTGGGGTTTGTGATGTAGTCGTACACCACCTTGGACCACGACATGTGGCAGTGCAGGTGGTTGTAATACTCGGGCGCGATCTCGCGCAGCTTGTGGAGGCGGGAACCGGGGATGTTGGGGAAGTCGTGGTGTTCGTTGTGGAAGCCGACGTTGTAGGTGATGGCGTTGAGGGGGCCGTAGTAGGAGTAAGTCTCCTGCCGCGGGTCAAACGTGTAGTGCTCCGCGATGAAGTGGCCCGCGATGGGATGCACGCCACCGCCCACAAAACTACCCGCGATGAGGTAAAACAGGGAACGCCAGCCCATGTACTTGAGGATGGCGAGGTCGAAGGCGATGCATGCGGCTGCGTTGACCAGGTCCCAGATCTCGGGGGGGAAGGGGCGCACGACCACGGGGCGCAGCGCATAGAAAAAGAGCTGACACACCGTCCACACCAACTTCTCCCACCCGTTGTGAATCCACTCCGCCTCTGCCCTGGTCGCGATGTCCATGTCCACGCCGTGCACGCCCTGGCTGGTGTGGTGCTCGCGGTGGTACTTTTGAAACTTGGTGGCCATAGGCACGCCAATGGGGAGGTTGGCAATGATGGCCATCAGTTTGTTGTACAGCGGCCGCTTGAAGCCCAGGTTGTGCGTCAGCTCGTGCACTGCAAGGAAGAGGTTGTGGTTGGCGAACGCGCCCACCAGGTAGCCCGCCACCAGTAGCTGCCACACGTCCATGTCACGCACCGCCCACGCCGCGCTCACCTGCAGCGCCACCACCAGCAACGCCTGCGCTGGCACCCACGGGTCGGGGCCGTAGAGCGCTTTGATTTGGGGACCGTACTTCTTCAGCATCGCAGCTCGGCGAGCCTGATGCGGCTCCCATTCCTCTGACCAGTTGAATTCCTTAGGCAGCCCCATGCTCGTCCACTGACCCCTCCTCCTTTCAGCCTCCTTAACACACCTCGCCTCAAACCCCCAACCGCACCTGCGCCACAGCCGTCGCGCACGACACAGCACCACCACTCAGCTGGCGAAGCATAATCCAGCAGCACGGACGTTCTAGCACGACCACACATGCAGCGTAACCACATCTGAATGGACGTACGTCGGTATACAGTTTTGTGAAACGCACGAGGGCCGAGTCAGGTGAAGGTTATATAACAACAACACGACAACAAAATATAAACTTTAACTAAACAAGCTCATCGACACTGATTATGCACATATAACCCCTGCGTAGCGACGAGCAATGACAGGCGGGTGCCGTAGGGAACGACTAATACAGGGGGTGTATGTGCATCACGAGTCCCGATAAGCTGGTTTAGCTTGAGTTCTATGTCGTTTCCCGCGCGAACGTCGACTGCTCTGACCTCCCGCCACGTAGGCCGCAAACGTGAACAGCCACAGGTCAAGCCTACGAACCTGGGTGCGAGCATGCCTTTGGAGCTTATATACAATCCAGCAGCGGTGGTCAAAGGAAAAGGGCAGAGGGGACGTGCATGTGTTTCTGTGCGGTCGGAGGGGGGCCGGCGGTAGACGGAAGTGGAGAAGGGAAGGTGCTGGGGGCAACGTGGCGTTGCGAGGGGGGGGCACGGAGTGGTGCCGCGGGAGTGTGACGATGTGAAGGGGTTAGAGGTCTGCGATGAGAGGGATCTACGTACCTGTGAAGAGGTGCTTGGGTTGCTTCAGTAAGGAAAATGCTTCGAGCGGGGTGGGACAGAGTGGTGTGAAGGCAGGCGACGGCGCCTGTCGAGGTCAGATGTGCTGGGACGAGTCGCTGTGCCCGCCGACCGCCGACAGCTGTACCGCTTCGCGTTGGACAGTAGTATCGCATCGGTATGTAAACGGATGCTACGGGTATCGCCAGTCAACTTCGGAGAAAAGCAGGCGTTTTGCGCGCGGCGCGCTTCGATACTTACTACCTTATATACTATTCTTAAAGTGCATATTTACATGTACAGGGAGAATCGGATATGCTTGGTGGCCCCCACTGCTTTTTCTTGTGAGAATCGGATATCCTTATATTGATATCTGTAAGTTGCCGATTTCACGCGGTTGTACTGGTACTACTCGATATGCCATCAGCAGATATATTATTGTTCCGCCCAGCAGCGAGAAGCAACGACAGCAAGACCTCTAAATTTTGTCGATGAGATTAATGATATATTGTGCATGGGGCTTATACAAATTTAAATCAATACAGCAATGATTCAAAACAAAACAATGCAATACAATAACGCAACAAGAACATGATGCGGAAGCTTCAAACCCATGATAAGAGGCTGTTTCAAACAGTGCTCGTCATTCTGTCCCCAACTCCTTCCAATGATCGCTCATACAGGAAAGATGTAGCCACAGACATAACATGTACACGCGATAAAACAACGACGAGACAATTCACTCCAACGCGAGTAATATCTCACAGCTACCGAACAATCGTGATGCTTCAAAATTATAACTCGTTCAGCTGCAATAGTGTAACATCGGTACAACCCGTAGACGAGTAATCATTTCAGACGCGAATGGGGTCCATCGGTGCTTTCCCTGTTTCATGGAGAAAGTCTTTCTCTACATTAATCTGAAATCCCAGCACCGGCGTCGCTCAGCAATGCGCGTGGTCATATAGTCAGATCGGTTTTAAATCTAGAGGTTTGCAAAATTTACTTACATATGTGATAGAACGCAAACCTGAACGGTAAAGCGTTACTGTAAAAGCGGCGCGTCTCACCCAGTCCTCGAGGTGACCCTCGAGGACTGAGGAAACGCCTAGCGCAACGCCCCATGCCCTGCCCCCAGCAGCACTAGCTAGCGGCAGCCCCTTAAGCCGGTGCAACCCCCGAGCACTGGCACTCTCTGCTTTGCGCTCGCCCATCTGGCTCGCGCAATTGCAGTCTCGACTCTCGTAGTCGAGCAGGGTGTCAGTTTACATCGCCTCATGCGCACTCGAGCGTCACGAGACACTTCCCCACGTTCTACGTCGCCGTCTAACAACATGCAGCCTGATCCGTCGTCCTCCGCCCCCGGAGTCGACCCCCTCTCCCCTGTAATCGAACAGCGTACTTCCGAACAGATTCAAAGCGCGGTTTCGGCCCTCGAACTCCGATTAGATGAGCAGATTCAGGCGTCTAACACCGCCTTACTGGCCCAGCTCGAACGATTAACCGGACCATCTGTGACGAGTACAGTCCTGCAACAGTACATTGCAGGACATTGTACAGGTACTCGTTACGGATTCCAATTCGTGCTTTTCCACAGGACGGACGTATACTCGTGGGTACGTCGCTACTGCAATATTGTAATGGTGCTGATGCTACAGTACGACCAGTACCTCCCGGTCCGTACAGATATGCATAATTAATCTAACTAGCCAGATGACGCGCCAGAACGAGCTCTTCAATGCGGAAGGAGCCGCGTCGTGAAACCCAATGCTAGGCAGGCCGCGTCTCGAGGACAGATGACGACGGTTGAGCAGCACTAGTGCCTGACACGTAAGCGAAGCTTGCAGGCGTAACTAGTCTGGGCTGAAACCTATTTAAGCCCAGTGCAGTAGAGGGAGGTGACAGAACCTTTTAACAATTCCTTTGTTCATTTACAACATCTACTGCCCAAGTACAGCAGTGAAACATCTTTCATCAATTGCCTCTCGACAACATCATTTGCAATCTTACGACACAGAGCTAGACAAACTAGAACAGATTTGTGCTAGCGTTTAGCTTTCAGAGGCTAACCGCCACACTGGTTTCGGAGCTCTTTGGTCGACGCACGCTTTCGTTCGCTCGTTGATCTGCTCGACGTTGTTTGATTGAGTTGAGATGGCTTCTCTTGGAGCTGGTCATTACGTGGTGTTGGTAATTCACGTTGGAGGAACTAAACAGTCGGACTTAAAGTTGGTGTTTCAGCGTGAGCCTCGTACTGGTAAAACTTGGTTCCCGGCTGGCTCTGTCTTACCCAACGAAGAGCATGTCGACGCTGCTATTCGCGAGTTACACGAGGAGACCGGTCTTGTTTTGACACCGGATGATTTGACGCTGTTGAGTGGTGAACCTGTTAACGTTACGCTACCTCAAGGACGACAGCTTGTCTACGTGTACTCTGCCTCTATTCCTGTCCTGTTTGCTACGAACAACTTACGTACACCTGCTCAGGTCGAGCAGGCTGTTTTGGCATAGTCGACAGTTAATCCGGATGGCACCTACGTCGTCCCGGAAACCATCAACATTGACGGTCTGACACTTACGCCCTCACAGAAGGGGTTACTTCGTGCTGAGAAGCACAAGAGTGAATTACTTCACTTTGGTTACGTGACTCAGTGGGAATCTTTTTATCGAGCAATGACACAACATGTTCCAGTCATGCAAGACGACACGTCTATCCCGAGACAGTTCCACATGTACCCCCGGTTTACGACGGTCGACTCTGGTGCTGTCTGGCTGCGGACTGTTGGACACATCAACCGACTGACTGGAGTAGGACCTACTGATTTACGAGTGGGAAGGCCGATGCCTACCCACAACTTGGCCGGACTGTCTGTGACACTTACGGAGACTCAGCGTAAGGCAGCTATTACTTCACCGTACCAGAATGGTCAAGACCCACCTGTACTAGAGGATTGGCTCGAAGCTCAGCCTCAGCGTTTTGTAATGCTTGGGATTGCAGCTGACTCGTACGATGCAGTGTTCTGGGTTACTTCACAGTTTTCTGGACTACTAGGTGGGTGGTGGTTGAACCGGAAAAATCAGCCTCCAATTCCATCTACGTACAATGAGCTTGTTGCGGAGATACGCAAGTCGACGTTTCTTCCGAATATTCAGGACGACGCAATTAACGCTTTGCTAAGTTTTACGCAGAGCAACACGATGAGTTACGCGCTTTTTACTAAGAAGTACAACGACTACTTACGTCGTTCTCGTCAAGACCTGACAGCTGAGGTACAGTGTGTACGCTTCATTACTGGCCTTGCAAACGTGGACCTCCAGAGACTGGCTAGATCACACCGAGCTCAACGAGGTTACCAGATTACGCTCGTGGAGCTACAATTTTTTTTGAATGACGTCGTGACAGACTCGCCGGAACTAGGCAATGCAAGGTCTGCTGCTGGACCATCTGCCCAGCCCTCTCGCAAGCGCAACCTTGAAGACCCTTTTGAGGAAGCCTCTAACGTCTGGAAACGTAACAAGGGTGGCCGTGGACGAGGCCGTGGACGTGGACGTGGAGTTGGTAACAATGGTGGTCGTGGTGGCAACAATGGTGGACGTGGTCAAACATCCGGCCGCGAAGATTTTAATTCAATCGCAAATGCAATGACAGCTGAGGAGCGTAAGCGACACATGGACGAGGGACTCTGCTTCAAGTGCCACAAGAAGGGACACCGTTTGTTCCAATGCCCGGAGCTCAAAGGCAAGGCACCAATGCAACCTAAGAAGCAATGATGGTGGCAAGGCTGTTCTACAAATGAACTGGAGCAGCCGGCTACATCTACTGTTCATTCTGAGACACTGTTAGCGACAGAGGTCGTCGAAACACCTTCGACATCTCCATCGACTACAGTTGCGACTCCTGTAACGCAAGTAGCAGGTCGTCGTCGTCAGACTAAGCAGAGACAGAGTCGTAAACCTGTAACCAGACGTTCAGTTGATTGGAAACTGGTTGACTCAGTCTTTGACCCTCTGCATGCACGATTCAACTTCACGTTGGAGGGATGTGCTGATGATGAAGGTCTTAACTCGCACGGTGACTTACCTCACTGTTCGCCGAGTGACTCGATTCTAGACAGAGACTTAACAGGAGAGAGGGTGTTCATCAGCCCACCCTGGGAGTTAGCTGAGCAGATTGCGCAGCATTTTGAGGATTGTCGTCGAACATCTCCGACATCTACGATGGCTATATTTGTACTACCTAAGTGGGCGAAATTTACTCAGGTGGCTAAACACTGGAAACTCTACCAAGAATTCCCAGCAAGGACACATCTTTTTACACGTCAGTCACTGGAGAACCCAGCGCAACAGGAGGTGGTTGCTCCAGCCCCTTGGCCTGTACAGCTGTGGTTAGTCGACGCAGATTGTGCGTTCACATCGATTCCCGCGGGTACTGGTACCTGTACCAATCGGTACTTCGGGGTCCCGAAAAAACCCCGAACGCGGACATCGGAATGCTTCATAAATTGCAGGCCTCTGTTGGGAAATGTGCAGACCTGTGCGTAGACCTGTGCTGATGCGCTGCTACAGGTATGTAGCTATTGGCCTTCCATCTGCGGACGAATGGCCTTCCGCGGCGCACATTCGACCGCAAACTTCGGCGCCCATTAAACATTGAATGCAGTAGTGCGTGCTTTTTTGCCGTTCGCGGACGCCGGAGGCTGCTGGCTACGCATTGCTGGAACACCCCCCCCCCCCCCCCCCCCCCCCGGCGCTCACGCGGCTCGGCTACCCACCGCAAGCCCTCCATCAATAGCGTATTCGTCCCGTTGAGGTCGGAATGTAACCAACTAATTTTACCGCTGCTAGTGTGACTCCACTGATTATAATGCATGGGTGGGGGAGGGGGGGGGGAGACATATTTAGTCGCCGGGAAGTAGGGAGGAGTCGAAAGTGGCATCATGGATGCGGCGGAGCACCCTCCTCCGCCTCCAACCGGGGCTAGAACTCGGAACCAATCGACTAGGCGGGGTCCGCAGCTATGGAAGGGTATTCTAAAGCGCGGCCTTGTCGACATAAGTGTTCAGCAAGGTGACGAGCAAAAAACACTCCTTGGCGCATCGAGCAATAAACACTCGGAGCGCGTTCCGGGAACCGGGCGCTTCAAAAAGGCCAAACGTCCTGGAAACAACACCATCACCGATAACAACGACAACTCACCAGAAACAGCTAGCGACTTGCGCATCCGGTTCCTCGAGCGAAAAGTGCAGGAGTGGCAGGCCAGCACACAGCGGGAACGATTGGCACGGCAAGTGCTCGAGGAGGACATCTTAGCGAAAGTTTCTGAGATAACATTGCTAGCGGAAGCGTTAGCGACCGCACAGGATGAGGAAAGGGTGCAGCGGCAGCGCGACGTAGAATTCTCAGCGGTGGAGGGAAAATTGAGTGAGGCGATAACTGATAATAAACAGCTTAAGGCTACAGTGGCTAGCTTAAAGAGGAAGGTACACGAAGTCCAAGCTGCTGGTCATGTCGCCGGATTGAAGCACAGGCGGGCTGCGGTCGAGCTTCACGAAGAACTCGACGTCGCTATGGGTCAAAAGGGTTCGGCGAAAAAAGAACGCCGCATCACCATGCCAAAAGCGTTCACCAACTCGACAGCAGCAAGGGTTGCACGTGACATCTCGGGCTTGTTAAATGACTGTAAGACCCTCGCGAGCTCGGTGACCGAGGGGGAACGGCTACAAGCATTCGTGGCGGGTCGGCTGCAAAAGCGTTTCGGTGATAAGGGAAAGCCGCCGAAACCGCGGACGCAGCCAACCCAGCTTCAGCAACGGCGTCAGCAATCAGCCCAGCAGGAGCAACAGCAGCAGCGTCAGCAACAGCAGCCACAGAAAATTTCAAGAGAGGAGGCGGACAGACCGTCGGGAGTACTACAACCGTGCTGCAAACGAGCTGTTAAGCGAGCCGTGGAGGACGTCGAGGAGTTCTGGTCGGCAAGGAAGGGCAGCAGCATTAAGTCAAAGCTACGCATAAGCTATAAAAAGACGCAGCGCCTAATTCGTCTCACCGGCCAGGAATTTGACGCGGATAAGGGGTCCTATGTCCCGTACGTTCTCCCGTCGTGTGGTCTCCCCGCACCGCAGATGTCGAGCAACATGTCCGTGCGGCAAATCCGGAAGTTCCGGGAGGAGTTGAACTTTGATGCGGGAATGGACTACAGTTATCAAGACGGCGTATTGCATTCGCGTTCAGCCTCGAACATAACCGCAGCCCACTTGAACTTGCATAGTTGCGTGGCCAAGAAAATATGGGACTTGAAGGAGCACCTCGACTTCGCGAACGAGGTGTTCTTGCAGAGCACGACGGACTCAGCCCAAACATACCGAGGATGCAAGCAAACCACGAGTGCTGTCAAAGTGGTAAGGCTCGATGGGGTCGGCAACAACAGCCCCCTCGCTCACATACCGGCGCTATTATATGAAGGCGACGATGCGTATGAGATCGCGAAAGAGCTTGGATGGAAATACTACGACGAGCTAAATAAGATTGCGAGGGACGGCGTGGAGCTTCCGGATGGGACAACGGTGATACCGCATCTGTGCGAGGGGGGCGACAATAAGTACTTAAACGCCACCGGGGGGGGATGCGGATGCGGAGCTGAGTGCGGGTGTAATTGCTGCACGAGTCGGACATCCAATTTTCACCTCCCGTGGGAGTCCCTTGTGCGGCGGGGGGTGATCGAGAGGACTCTCGAATGGCAAGTTATGGCGGCGCACGCGGAGCTTGAGGGGAAGGTGAAGTGCCCCTACGTATGTCCGTGTTGCAAGAAGAAAGTCACGAAAGAAGGGGAGCATGGGCCAACCTCCGCCACAACCAACGCCCGGCTCACTTGGCAGCGGCAACACAACTCCCAAAGGTACATGCACGTCCCGTTGCTACACATCGACCCATCCCGCCGCATTCCGGGAAGCAAGATTCGGTATCCATTGGGCACCGGAAGGAGTCCTTCATCGGAGAGGAGTGCAACAAGCTGTTATTGTCACATGGGAAGCTGCTTGACTACGTCGCTGGGAAGTACAAGCTCAATAATGCAGACGTCACGAAGGCGAAGATGGCTTGGAGGTCGTACCAACAGGTCTGGGATCTATTGTTGACGCCTATACAAACCCTCGCCACCAAGGAGTTGCCACCCTTGTCGGATCGTAAGCGCCGGGCATCGCTTGTGAAGACACTTGCCGAGGCATTCGTGAAGGCATTCACCAACGCTGCAGGCCATTCGGATCACGCCACCGTTTACATGCATGTCCTCCAATGCCACGTGCCGGGGTTCATCGAACGCTACGGGGACTTGCTCAACTATAGTTGTCATGGGTCGGAGCATCTCCATGCCATCACAAAAGAGGCGTTCAAGAAGGAGACGAGCAAGCAACCGGGCAAGCGGTTGAAGGAGGGTTGGGGAGCTATCCATACTAATCTTCATCATCACGGGGATGTGCCCACTCCTGAGCGTAAGAAGCGGGGATCTTACAGCAACAAGGAAGCGATCGCACATGATAGTAGCGATGATAGTGATAGTACTCCGTGACGATACTGATATGCACATGCATGAGAATTGATTAGCACACAAACCCATAACATGGTTCTGCATTGCCCCCCTCCCCCCCCCCCCCCCCCCCCCCATATGATGTGAGCATGAAGAACAAGTGTGATTCAAATTGGATTGCCTTGTGTTTGTTAAATGAACTCGCAGATTCACATATCTTCGAGCTACATGCGCGGGTTTATTTCACAGCACCAGTCACCCACTAGCCCCCCTTCCACTTCCGGTTGACGCGCATGATTTGCTTCTCACGCGACCTATTATGCTCCTTGATTGCTTGGTTGTATCTCAACACAATAGGTTCCACTCTATTGTTAAGCCCCCCCCACTTGCCACGGCCACCGTATCCACGTCTAACTTTCCGGCCGCGGCGCGCCACACCCATACGCTCCGCCCTTTCCGCCCGTTCCTCCAGCATCGCACCCCCATCCGAATCGTCACGGTCACTGAAAGAGTCCTCGAAAGAATCCTCCTCCTGCGACTCGAATGCATCAACCGCAATCTTTAATTCGGGCTTAACAAGCCGAATAGCGGCAGATTTCTTACGCTCGGCGGCGGACAAAGCTTTCAACTTCTCTCCAATCCACTCCTGTATGGCGGTCTTGGGCATGTAGTACGAGGAGCTTGGACGGAAGGGCCACATTCTAATGTCCGCCTCGTAGTCCACAGGCCAATCTATTTGTGCGTCATTTTGCACGGGAATGGTGACAACATTGTATTCTACCCTCACGGAAGTAGTATACGCTTGAAACCCAACTTTAGTACGGCAGTATGTCATGGTCACCGGTACCACACATACCGAAACCGACCCGTTCCCCGAAAAAGCGAATAAACCTTGACCTTTGCCGAAGTCTTGAAGCCGCAAGAAAGCCGCGAGAGTATCCATATCGACAAAACAATAGCCAAGACTGACGCGCTTCGAGTTCGTATCGGGCTCGAACTCTTGCGCGCTGGCCTTAAGGGCGATGGAGTGCATTGCGTCTTCGGGAACAGGGCCGTTCACCTCGAACCACTTGCCGGCGATGCCTGCCTTCGTGCCAGCGACACCTTTCCACATCTTCCAGCGGATGGTGTCACTAAGTGCCCTCACGTCATAAACGACGTGAGTCGTTATAGAAGTATTACATACGACGCACGCGGTCTCTTGGCACCTAAAGAGAGTGAAATAAAAAAACACACGAGTATGCTGCGTAAGCGAGAGGTAAATAACCTTAAAACATTGGAATGAAGCCGCGCGCAACCACCAAGCATAAACATACCTGTAAAGACGGGTTGTGGTAACCCCATTTTCAGCTCCTATGGTAATAGCTTCCGTCTCGGCTAAGCAGCGCAAGCAGTGCGGCTGCTCGGGCGGCGGGACGCGTAAGCTATGCCGTTGGGCGATGACGTCATCGTCACTCACCAACGGCTCCGTGCTATCACTATCCCCAAAACTTTGGTTCCCACTGGAACCACTTGACTCGGGAGAAGGTGCACAATACTTGCCTTTGAACTTGGCTTCGCGAATGGGACGGCTGCGTTTCGCCGGCTGCGGATGAGGTGCGCCAAAGTGATACCGTTCTGGGAGCTTACTCGCGATTATCCGGCGGTATTTGTCGCGAGCGCTCGTCTCTACGGTTAAAACAAAAAGCCCGTTCGGAAAACACTCAGCAAACCACCTACCCTAAGAGAAATACAAAACTGCTCGGGCAAAACCATAGAAGACATATTAGGGAAGCAAGAATAGGGAGGCCTAGCTTGTCTCTTGGGAAAATAAGGTTGAGAACGCGAGATTTCAGAGAGAATCAGAGTCAGTGATATGGCTTCCTTCCCGGTTTCAGCTTCAGGCGACCGCGAATGAAGGATAACACCGACTCCAGTTGGGGGCAGGATGTCGCCGGTATTCGCTGCGACGTCATCCTCATCTCCCATTAAAAACGATATGGAAGTTTCAATAAAAGAGGAGCTAAAGGGGTGAACCGCTGAGGCATTTCAGAAAGGGTACGGTGCGCTCTCGACAGTTGCGAATGGTGCGCAGAGCGACAGCAAAGAAGCACAGTTGGTCTGCGCGCAGGCCGAAAGCGGTTGGTACAGAAAATGACTTCGGGTAGTTTTCGGAATCGATATACCGGTACCTGTACCAGTACCGGTGGGAATCGATGTGTTTTACGACTCACCAGAATCTACAGCACCTGATCAACCCGACTCGGTACCTGTACCAACAGACGACTCGGAACAGTCCATCGCTACGCTGCGACAATTTTCTTCGACAGCTACAGCCCTACTGACTGACCTCACGGAAGCTCGCCCGTTAATTCGGACTGAGCTGACTGTGAAAACTCCTGATGGCGGACAACAAATTTCTGGATTAGTGGACTGCGCTGCGACACTTGATTTTGTGTCAGAAGACTTTGTACGACGCTTTGCTTTACAGACTCGGAAGTCTGCAAGTAAGACTCCAGTTCGACTCGCTAACGGACAACGAGTGACTTCTACAACAGTCTGTGACGTCACTTTTGAGCTGGCTCGCCACGAGTTTCAACGGACTTTCTACGTTTTACGTGATTTACGCACAGCTGATTTGATCCTGGGTTTACCATGGCTTGATGACGAACATGCCTCTTTACAATTTGGTACAACCAGAATTTTTACACTTATGGACGGTACAGTTGTGGAGACTACACTCGAGGAACGACGCCCTGAGTGTCTGCTACTGTCATCTACAAAAGTTCAGAAGCTCATGCGCAAGACGCGCCGCAGCAGAGGACGTCATGCTGATTTTTACGTCATTGAACTTACGTCAGTCGCTGAACAAACGACAGACTTTCACACTGGAGAGGAACTAACAGCAGAACAACGTGACAACTTCCGGTCTTTACTCTTTGATGACTTCCCGGAGTTACTGCAACCTGTCGACTCTCCACCTGTAAGCCGACAGTGGGATCATCCCATTGAAACAATTGGCCCGATGCGACGTCAACGTCTGAACAGATTGTCACCTGCAGAGCGCGCTGAGCTTAATCGACAGCTCAAAGACGCAGTGGACGCTGGTCTGGTCCGTCCTAGCTACAGTGAGTTCGGCTCGCCAATTCTTTTTGTGCGGAAAGCTGATGGCTCGCTACGTCTGTGCATTGACTACCGTGGTCTTAACGAGGTTACGCGTAAAGATGCTTACCCGCTACCGCGTGTGGACGACACTCTGGACGAACTTAAGGACGCGAACTTTTACACACACCTCGACCTCGCTTCTGGATTCTGGCAAGTTCGAGTGCGTGATCAAGACGTTCACAAGACGGCTTTTCAGACCCCTGATGGCTTAATGGAATGGGTCGCCATGCCATTTGGGTTGTGTAACGCACCAGCTACATTTCAGAGGATGATGAACGACATACTTCGCGACTTTTTACATAAGTTCGTGACAGTCTACCTGGATGATGTCTGTATCTACAGTCGAACTCTGGAGGAGCACCTGGAGCACCTACGTCTAGTGCTACAGCGATTCAAGGAGGAAGGGCTGAAATTGCGCCTTAAGAAATGCTTCTTCGGATTGCAAGAAATGGAGTATCTGGGCTACACTGTGTCAGCCGGAAAAATTTCGGTTTCCACAAAGAAAGTCGAGGCCGTTGCAGACTGGCCTGTGCCCAAGACGCAGAAGGAGGTTCGCAGTTTCGTACATTTCTGCAACTTCTATGCGAGATTTATACACCATTTTAGCGACCTTACGGCTCCATTGACGGACTTACTGCGGAAGTCCCAGCCACAGAAGGTTACGCTGACGCCTGCCTGTTTGGAAGCCTTTGAGACTCTCAAGTTACGGCTCATTTCCGCGCCATGCCTGATCCTTCCGGAGGTCAGCTCGGACGCGATGTTCACCGTAGCTACAGATGCTTCAACAGTGGGGATTGCAGCAGTCCTGTTGCAAGACCAAGGAGGCGGTCTTCAACCAGTCTCTTACTGGGCGCGTAAGCTGAATCCAGCTGAGCGTGGTAACACTTACTCTGCGTACGACTTGGAAGCTTTGGCCGTATGCGAAGCCGTCAAGCATTGGAGGTGCTATCTTGAAGGCTGTTCTAAGTTCCTTGTCGTAACAGACCACGACACACTGCGACATCTGCTCAGGCAACCGAACAACAGGCTGAACAAGCGGCAAGCAAGATACCTGCGGGATTTGCAACCGTTTGTGGGCTCGATGACACTTGCATATCGCAAGGGAGCTCTGAACGAAGCTGACCCGTTAAGCCGGCGTCCAGACTTCGTACCTCAGGCCACAGTACCCTTATTTTGGGATGGCGAGGTTCCGTCAGATCGAGAATTACGACGGAAGTCCCAGCTATTGTCTGAAGACGCACAGTTAAATTTATTGACTGTTAACGCGTTGCAGCTGAGCCCTGAGTTCGCTGATCTCATTCGCGAGGGGTTCTCACAAGACTCGTTTTATGGGGACGAGGGTGAGTGGACGAAAGACAGCCGGATTGAAGCCAGAGACGGATGCTTTTGGCGCCTCAATCGCCTCTGTATACCACAGAACTCTGAGCTCCGACTGAGATTGATCACAGAGCTGCACGAAAGTTCGTCAGCTGGTCACAGAGGAGTTGCTAGCACTCTTGCTAAAGCACTCGACAGATTCTGGTGGAAACGAATCCGCCAAGACGTGAAAGATTTTTGTGAACGCTGCGTCGTATGCCGACGAGCGAAGATTCGACCGCAGATGGCTGCGACTCTTTACCCATTACCCGTTCCACCCAGACCGTGGCACACAGTTGGTCTTGACTACCTGACACACTTGCCTGAGAGCAACGGCTTTAACAGTGTGCTGATTGTAGTAGACCATCTAACTCGAATGGCCCATTTTCTGCCATGCACAGAGTCGATTACTGCCGAAGAAACTGCCAATTTGTTTTTACAGGGAGTCTACCGCTTACATGGACTTCCCCGTGTGCTAATCAGCGATCGCGACCCGAAATTTGTCAGCGCTTTCTGGCAGACACTCTGGAAACGCCTCGGAACTCGTCTGAACATGTCTACCAGTCGACACCCAGAAACAGATGGCTTGACAGAGCGCGTGAACAGCACGTTTCAGCAGCTTCTTCGTTGCTTCTGTTGCTATGATGGCTCTAACTGGTCGACACTTTTACCGCAAGTGGAGTTTGCGTACAACGCTTCGCGTGCACTCGGAATTGAGCACACGCCGTTCGAGGCTAACTTTGGTTTTTCTCCTGAGGAGCCTCCTGACCTGCTCTTCAGCATGCGACCATCGATTCCTTTTTCGCAAGACGCAACAGAACGGTTGAAATTGTTACAGGAAGTACACACCCTGGTACGCTCTGTGTTACAGCTACACAAGGACGAGATGCAAGCGCGCACAGAACCGTCTACAGCGCCACCCTTCGCTAAGGGAGACAAGGTGTCAGTCGTCACAGCAAATCTTTTTCTGCGAGGACAACCGAACAGGAAACTCAGAGACAGACAGCTTGGCCCTTTTTCAGTGGAGGAGCAGATTGGAAAACACAGCTACAGATTAAAACTACCAGCGACAGTACGCTTACATCCTGTGTTCCACGTTAACAACTTAAGACCATGCTCTACCGCTCTGCTACGACCAGTTGTCCCAGTGACTGTCCTTGAAGGAGACGACGAGGAGTTCGACGTCTCTCACATCTCTGTTGTGTGCATCAAGTCGTTACCTGGACGACGAGGCAAATATTTGCTCTTCATGACGCACTTCAGTGATGACGACATTCCACCTGTCTGGCACCGGTTGAACGAAGTACACCGGACCACTGCGTTACAAGATTTCTTGGAGACGCCCCAATGGCGCAAGTTCGCCAAGACTCAGGCGTACATTGACTTCATGCACGCTTTCCCAGCGCGCATTCCTGAGTCCCAGTAACTGCTTCAGTAAAGGAGCCAAGAACCACGGAGGTCTGCCTCGCGGCGGCCTCATTGATCTGTCAAGAGGGGGAGGGTACGAGTGTGACGAGTACAGTCCTGCAACAGTACATTGCAGGACATTGTACAGGTACTCGTTAAGGATTCCAATTCGTGCTTTTCCACAGGACGGACGTATACTCGTGGGTACGTCGCTACTGCAATATTGTAATGGTGCTGATGCTACAGTACGACCAGTACCTCCCGGTACGTACAGATATGCATAATTAATCTAACTAGCCAGATGACGCGCCAGAACGAGCTCTTCAATGCAGAAGGAGCCGCGTCGTGAAACCCAATGCTAGGCAGGCCGCGTCTCGAGGACAGATGACGACGGTTGAGCAGCACTAGTGCCTGACACGTAAGCGAAGCTTGCAGGCGTAACTAGTCTGGGCTGAAACCTATTTAAGCCCAGTGCAGTAGAGGGAGGTGACAGAACCTTTTAACAATTCCTTTGTTCATTTACAACATCTACTGCCCAAGTACAGCAGTGAAACATCTTTCATCAATTGCCTCTCGACAACATCATTTGCAATCTTACGACACAGAGCTAGACAAACTAGAACAGATTTGTGCTAGCGTTTAGCTTTCAGAGGCTAACCGCCACACATCCGTGCTTCCGAATCAACAGCATTCCATTCCCCCTGACGCGACCATTGCGACTGAGGGTGGTAAGGCAGCCCCTGAGCAGCCTATCGACCTGCTGAACGACGACCCCAAGCTACACGAGCCCGAGTTCGTCGATTTTGCCACCTACGGTAAAATTATTCCGGCCGGTTTGGAGCGACCCCCTCTCGACATCGACGAGCCTCGTCTGTGGACGCTAACGGACGACACGGCCCGCTTCCTCAACGACCGGAAATCTCAAGCGGGGTACGACGAGTACCTCCACATCGGGTGCTATGCCTTCTTCGACAGCTGCGCCAACGCGGCAATCAGCGAGGCTTTGGACACGCTGTCAGCCGGACCTCCTCTACCAGCGGAGCAGGCGGCAGCCGTTGCCCTTATCCGAGCGGGTCATCGCACCCACACAACGACGGAGGAGGCCGCCCGTACTCGACTGGGCTTCCTCCGCCTCACCAAGGGCGGACAAACGAGCTCGGATTCGGACCGAGTGTTCGCAGAACTTGCCCACGAGCGTTTCTGCCGCCCACGCCCTACCGCGGTCTCGAGCGCACTGGACGAGCTACGCCAAGCGTTCGTCGATCGGACCCTCGAAGTCAGCCTGCATGCCGCCAACAAAGCAGCTGCTAGAGCGGCGTTCGCTCGAGTCACGCCGGACAAGCCACCCGGAGAGGACGCCAAGGCCAAGAAGGCAGCCGCAGACAGGCGGAAGGCCACAGCAGCAGCAGCAGCGGCAACGCCGGCCGGAACTAAACCCATCGACGGAGCAAAGACCACCAAGAAATGATGGTGTGACCCGCCGCTCCGATTCCTGCTCCCCGTCCTCCAACTACATGCGTCACCACGTGCGGCTAAGATGGCGGGAGTGGGAGCATATCGGCGCGAGCGGTCAAGTCGTGAACTGGATCCGCCATGGCGTGCGGGTCAAGTTCAAAAACGGCCTACGTCCCCGGCCTTTCAACCACGGTGTGTCCATGAAGGACGCCACCCAACCTCAACTCGACTTCCTAGCCACGGAGCTTCCACGCTTCGAGGCATGCGGAGCCTGGGAGCGCGCCTACAACACCCGCTACGTCTCCCGCATGTTTCTCGTCCCCAAGCCCGGCGTCAACAAATGGCGCCTTATCATCGACCTCCGCGAGCTCAACAGCTATTGCGCAGAGTTCAAGATGTCGTGCGAGACCCTCAAACACTTACGCCACATTTCCCGCCCGGGCGACTACTTCGTCACCCTCGATTTAGCGGACGGCTACTACACGCTGGGAATCAGAGAAGCCGACCGAGATTTCTTCACGGTCAACTACCGCGGCGAGCTTTGGCGCCTCGCATGCCTTCCGATGGGCTGGTCGGGGTCAGCTTACTATTTTTGCAAACTGACCCAAGTGTTCACAAATTTTCTGCGACGGGCGCCTACCCCGATGACCGCCAACTCCACGACGCCGTACAAGCCGTCACGACGTTTCCTTCGCAACGTCCGATGGCGAGGAGTACGACTGCTACCCTACATGGACGACTTCCTGTTCCGGCCGGCTCGCACGACGCAGCGTTACTGCTACGCGACCGCGTAGAGACCCTGCTCGGCCGACTCGGCCTCAAGCGCAACCCCGACAAAGGCTTGTGGCATCCTGTTGTAAGTAATACCGCATACGTATTAGTTGCAGATAGCTACTGTAAGCTACTCTAGATATGATTAGTACATGTCTAGATCGGACATACCGATAAACTGTTTGACTCGGTACAGAGCTGTCGCTAGGCTACAGCTCTCCCACTTTTGTTGTCCCGACACCACGCCTGTAGGCTGGTTGTCGCCTTAACTGTTCCGTTTGCGGGACTGTGACTGTAACTACGTTTGCGTACGTTATCTTCCACACTAACTGTGTTTGCATGGTTTAATAGGTTATGGGCCCCCGCCTCACGTCACTCACGCGCGACAACCTGGTTCGGCGAGCTGCGATCGACAGCTCTCCCGCAGAAGGCAAGTTTCCTTAGACTCCTAGTACTTTCAACCTTTCGGCGGTATCGCCAGTATAAACCGCGATTTTAAAACCCGCCACCACCCCTCTTAAGTCAGCCACCCGACGGAGATAGCCAGCCACCAGTCTCCAACTCACATGCTTTGCCGACGCTGATTGGGCCAACGACAGCAGCACCCGCAAGTCTCGCTCCGGCTATCCCTTCACCCTCGGACGCGGGCCACAAGTCCAAACAACAGACTTGTGTGGCTCAATCCACGTGTGAAGCCGAGTACTACTCTGCGGCTGACGCCACCAAGGAGGGACTCCACCTCCGACAACTCCTGGGGGAAATCTTCGACTCCCCCATCACCGAAACCACCACCATCTGGGAGGACAACCAAAGCGCCATTGCATACTCCCAAAATGCCTTGGTCAGCGAGAAGACTAAACACATCGGTCTGAAGTGGCACTTTCTCAAAGACCACGTGGAGCAAGGGACCATCAAGTTGAGGTACCTCCCCACTGACCAGATGGTGGCTGACATGCTCACCAAACCCCTCCCAGGAC
This sequence comes from Tetraselmis chui, assembly GCA_026401115.1. NCBI lineage: Eukaryota > Viridiplantae > Chlorophyta > Chlorodendrophyceae > Chlorodendrales > Chlorodendraceae > Tetraselmis > Tetraselmis chui. The sequence continues at coordinate 32,186 of JAPMLY010002760.1, forward strand.
CTGCATTAGCACGACACCGAAGTGCGATCCTTGGAGGACAAGACCCAATGCAACGCTTCATCCCGTAGCTACCTTCAGGGGGAGTGTTGTAAGTAATACCGCATACGTATTAGTTGCAGATAGCTACTGTAAGCTACTCTAGATATGATTAGTACATGTCTAGATCGGACATACCGATAAACTGTTTGACTCGGTACAGAGCTGTCGCTAGGCTACAGCTCTCCCACTTTTGTTGTCCCGACACCACGCCTGTAGGCTGGTTGTCGCCTTAACTGTTCCGTTTGCGGGACTGTGACTGTAACTACGTTTGCGTACGTTATCTTCCACACTAACTGTGTTTGCATGGTTTAATAGGTTATGGGCCCCCGCCTCACGTCACTCACGCGCGACAACCTGGTTCGGCGAGCTGCGATCGACAGCTCTCCCGCAGAAGGCAAGTTTCCTTAGACTCCTAGTACTTTCAACCTTTCGGCGGTATCGCCAGTATAAACCGCGATTTTAAAACCCGCCACCACCCCTCTTAAGTCAGCCACCCGACGGAGATAGCCAGCCACCAGTCTCCAACTCACATGCTTTGCCGACGCTGATTGGTCCAACGACAGCAGCACCCGCAAGTCTCGCTCCGGCTATCTCTTCACCCTCGGACGCGGGCCAATCAGTTACAAGTCCAAACAACGGACTTGTGTGGCTCAATCCACGTGTGAAGCCGAGTACTACTCTGCGGCTGACGCCACCAAGGAGGGACTCCACCTCCGACAACTCCTGGGGGAAATCTTCGACTCCCCCATCACCGAAACCACCACCATTTGGGAGGACAACCAAAGCGCCATTGCATACTCCCAGAATGCCTTGGTCAGCGAGAAGACTAAACACATCGGTCTGAAGTGGCACATCCCACCCAAGTAGGCACACACCTAGGCATGACGGTCGACCTCAAGCGCGGCGAATTTCGAGCCCCGACCGACAAGCTACAGGCTCTGGCGAGACAGGCCTCTGCGTTACTCGGCCGCGCGGCTACCACAGCTCGATGGCTGCCCGCCAGACAACTTGCAGCTTTCGCGGGCAAAGCGCAATTCCTCTACCTCGCCATCGCCCAAGCCCGTTTCTTCCTACGCGAACTACAATGCGTCCTGGCAACGCGAAACGGATGGGGCGGCCGTGTCCGGATGACGCACCAATTGCGACGCGACCTAGAATGGTGGCGCACGGTGCCCGATCAGCACAACGGCCGCTCTATCTACAAACCAATCGAGACCGCGTACCTACACCCGGACTCCAGCGGTTACGGGTGGGGCGCCGTCCTCAACGACAACCCTGCCTACCGAGCCCGCAGATTCTGGTACGACGACGACCGCCACCAACACATCACATGGAAGGAGCTCCGCGCCGTTCGTCTCGCGATCGAGTCCTTTTTAACACAACTCCGAGGCCGACACGTCCTACTACACGAGGACAACACAGCCGTCGTGGCTACGCTCTCCAAGTTGACTACGCGCTCTCCGGTCATGATGACCGAATTACGCCGGCTCTGGCACTTGCTCGACGTCAACGACATCCGCATCCGGCCCCGCTACATCCGATCGGCAGCAAACATCTGGGCCGAGAGCTTGAGCCGGGAACTCGACCGCGACGACTGGCAGCTAAACCCTCGGATATTCGACTACCTTCAGTCCACGTGGGGACCACACTCCATCGACCGTATCGCGTCAATGGAAAACGCTCAGCTCCCGCGTTTCAACGCCCGATGGCGCGACCCCAAATGCGAGGACGTCGACTGTCTACACCTTCCAGACACCGCATGGCAACGAGAGAAGAAGTACTGCAACCCCCCGTGGTCAACTCTTCCCGACCTCTGTGCAAAACTACGCCAATCAGGAGCACCGGCTACCGTCATCGCCCCGTACTGGCCCCACACACCGTGGTTTCAAGACATCCACAGCTTGGCCATCGAAACTATTCACTACCCCCCATCGCGAGACATGTTCTTCCCAGGTCGGCACGGCTCGCGCGAGGGGGTCGGACGACCAGGATGGAGCGTCGTGGCCTTTCGACTGCCACGCCGGCCTGGCTACACACCCGCAGGGGCGCAATAGGACGCACGCTACGGACAACCAATGCCAGCCTCACGGACCTCCGCGCAATGGTCACTCTAGCGCGCAAGCCCTCGAGGCCTGCCCGCTACACCTTACATGCACCATACGCACACGCACCGTGGACCGCTAGCATGACTACCGGACTGCGGAACCTATTGGGCACCGACCTCATCGGTACCACTGCGCTACACCTGCTAAGCAGCTCCCTAGCCCCGACCACGTACGCCAACTACGACAGCGGCTTGCGTCAATTTGCCGCGTTCTGCCACGAGGAAAATATTCACCCGCTACATGCTACTACACAATCGGTCGTTCGCTACACGGCCTGGTTGGGCCTACAAGGTACTGTAGCTGCCGCATCGCTACAGCAGTACTACTCAGCAATCAACAAGTTTTTCCGCGACCACCAACAGCAGCCGATCGCAGTCGGCGAACTCTTGGCCGACGCGCGTCGCGGACTCGAGATGCAACAGCAACGACTACAGGCAGCGGACTCGCGCCTACCGTTACCAGCTCCTCTGGCCCTCTCGCTACTCACCGCGGCCGCTAAGCTCAGTACGCACCTCAAGTGGACTCCTACTTCCCGCCACCTCATCGCGCGTTTTCGAGCGCTACTGGCAGTTTGCACTAACTATGCGTTTTTCTGCCGAGCCGAATCCGGAGTACGGTATTTAACACACGACCTCGTCGTCGACCGACCTTCACAAAAAATCTGGCTTTTCATCCGCAAGGCTAAAGGCGATCAGAGGCGCAGCGCAGCCGACAAGCCTATCCTCGCTATCCCGACTACTGCCAATCCGGTGCTGGCCGACCTACTGGAATATTATTGCACGCAGCGGACCGCCTACTGCAAGGAATTCTACAACAGCCCCCCCCCCCCCCCCCCCCCCCCCCCGCCGCAATATGGAGCTTCGTACCTTACGAAAACTCCAGCGATTGGCAAGCAGCTGCGACACTCTCCGCCTGGCTCCTCGACGCATGCGACGCCGTCGGCGCCACACCTCCGAGCGGGTTTAAATGGACATCGCACAGCCTACGCAAAGGTGCCGCCTCCGCCGCTAGTTGCATCGGGACCCCACTCCACGTCGTCAAATACATGGGTGGTTGGGCCAAAAACAGTTCTGTCACAGAAGGGAAATACATCGACCCTACCATGACCCCATCCCCAGCGGCCTGGCAGTACTTCGGCTGGCTCATCCCCTCCAAACCGCTTCATCAAGACTAGGCTGCGCAAACCTCCGGTTTATTACATACTGGCAAAACGTGCCCTCGGGTAAATAGTCACATTGGTTTTAAATCTAGAGGTTTGCAAAACTTACTTACATATGTGACAGAACGCAAACCTGAACGGTAAAGCGTTATTGTAAAAGCGGCGCGTCTCACCCAGTCCTCGAGGTGACCCTCGAGGACTGAGGAAACGCCTAGCGCAACGCCCCATGCCCTGCCCCCAGTAGCACTAGCTAGCGGCAGCCCCTTAAGCCGGTGCAACCCCCGAGCACTGGCACTCTCTGCTTTGCGCTCGCCCATCTGGCTCGCGCAACCCACCCACCCATCCCATAATTAGCGCTAATCTTCCCCCAGGCCAAGCCTGTGGTGGTCTTTTGGCCAAATTGTAAGCAAGTTGACATCTTTGGCAAAACGTGCCCTCGGGTAAATGCCGGCAAGAATTAAATGCTTGATCACAAGTAAACCCAATGTGCAACATCGTGTACGGGTGTCATGAATGGTACGGGAATAAATTCAGGACGGTCAATAATCAAGACTATGGTACTTTCTCAGTATTTCTATTTTTTTCAGAATTCCATTTGCGTTTTCAACGGCGAGTGCTGCCAGTGATAAATAAGACGGGAGCAGCACACATTGCGGAATTGCAAAAAAGAAATGTGCAATTGACAACCACTCTTTACAGCCAGGATGTCCAATCGTTGCAACTGCCGCGTTATTGGCAAAATCATCAAAACACTACGTGGCTTTATATAACTCATCGCAACTCGTAATAAAGAGAGTTGACGAAGCTGACGCAAAGAAGCAACGCACATCGGCCGTTAGCGATGTGTTTCAGCGGATGATGAGAGTGGCCGTGGTCCTGTTAGTGCCAAAAACGCCGTTTGGCCTGTGCGATGAAGTTGAAACTGTACGTTTTGCTGATACGAGCCTGCCGAGGGAAACAGTCCGGGACAGCAGTGCACGGGGCAGGTCACGTCCGCGGAAAGTAGCTCCTTGTCGTGGGACGCTCGCGATTCTGAAGTTCTGTGCTCGCGTAATCTGGCTACTCGTGCGCTTGCCCGTCTGTGACCATTCCGACAGCTTCGCCTGCGGGGACGTCGACCCTTGGACGGGCGGATTCGAGTCGCCGCCGCTTGGTGGAGAATGCCTGAATAAATACTTTTTGATGAAGCTGTCGGTACGGGTGGCGGGCCGGGAAAACACGTCAGTTATTTTGGAAAAAGCCCACATAAATGCGATGATGTGATTAGATAAAATGAGAAGTGCAGCTCCTCTGAAATGACTAAAACGTCAGCAGAGACACTCAGGGCAGCTATGAATTATTAAATTTGACGAAAACCGTTTAAAACTTTATCAGAAGAACAAGAGCACATCGTGAAGTTTAACACGTAATCTTTTAAATGTGAGTTTTCTTTACATTCATATTAGAAACCATTCAAGGTTTACCCTTTGCACATCATGGAACGACCATCATGTTATTCAGCATCCCTGAAGCTCAATCAATAACAATGAGAATCAAGCACGGAGCTGAACGTTGATTTAAAACACCCCATCTAAAATGTAAAAACTGTAAGCATTTTCACAATGAAATTAAGTTCGAACTGTCTGATTTTTCAAATCCAATATATAGGAACTTCAATGCAGCAGTGCTGAGAATAAATGCCTGCTAAATAACTGCAATTTCAAACTACGGGTACAGGTAGCTCTGATAAATTCATCGTGCTCATTGATAGGCGTTGCAGCCGGGCGGTCACAGGTAATCACAGATAGTCGTCCCGTACTGCGTGCGTCACAGGTAATCTTTACCGGTAGCGGCATGGTTACCTCACCTGTTTGCGTAGTCCCTGCGGAAGGGGGACGCGATGAGCGTGGACACGACGCCACCCATGAGAAGCGGCTGGGGGAGATCGGTGACGATGTGAAGGAACATGGTGAAGGCAGCTTTTATAAGGAAGGTGCGACGGAGCAGGTCTAGCCGCGCCTCTTCCTCCATCCGCACTTCGGCCTCCGGGATCGCCTCCACCCGCGGTTTGATGGTGAAGTACACAGCGGTGTAGAGGGCGTGGAAAGCGACCCAGACAGCTCGACACACAGTGATGACGGTTGGAGACTGTGCGTTCACTTGGGCGAACCCGTAGCCGAACGCCAATAGCACCAGGACGTCCAGCCAGAACTGTTCACCAACAGCCCAGAAGCATTCGAGTTCAGTCATCAGCCGATCCAAGAAACGTACCAGTACCCCGGAAAGGGAGGAGATCATAACTTATTGGAGGTCTCGTGACCGCCCAAGCAAATAGAAGTGAACGGAGCATGGCACCCGGCGGCTGGAATGTACCTCTGCGAAGAGGCCCAAGGGGTTGAAGCGCGCCTTGGCCTGGTCCTCTGGCTTGCCCTCCGCCATCGCGCTTGCAGCTCCGTAATAAAAATAGGGTTTTGCACTCGACGGTTCAGGGATCCCCACGTAGGCAGACCAAAAGTCTACTACAACACAGTGCACTCCTGCAAACCCCCGGAATCAGAACTTATCCTGTGTTTTTTCTCTCGTAATCAAAGTTTCCAAGGTTGTGCACGATCCAGCCACAGCCTAGATGACTCCTGGAACACGGTTGATGGCTCGTTATCTGCGGATCACGGTCGTCTCGCTAGTCAGGAACTGAACTGCGGGCGGGCGGCCAGGTGACCGCGGTCTTCGTGTTGTTTACCCTAGGGCACGTTTTGCCAAAGATGTCAGCTTGCTTACAATTTGGCCAAAAGACACCCACAGACAGGGTCTGGGGGTCGATTAGCGCAGGAT